>JAJIBD010003426.1:0-253013 GCA_021461705.1 Cryptotis parvus | reverse complement strand
GCCTCTAGGCATGCACTTTTTTTCTTTTTTGGGTCACAATCAGCAATGCTCAGGGGTTACTCCTGGCTCTGCACTCAGGAATCACTCCTGGCGGTGCTCGGGGACCATATGGGATGCTGGGGATTGAACCTGGGCTGGCACAGGCCAGCCGCATGCAAAGGCAAACGCTGCTGGACTATCGCTCTAGCCCCGAGGCATGCATTTTAACCCTGTATTATCTCTCAGCTGCATGTGCCATGTTTTAAAAATAGCCATGGGCCTGTGTGATAGCCTGAGTGATACAGTGGGTCAGGCATTTGCCTTACAAGCGGCCAACCTGAGGTTTGATCCCCGGCATCCCATATGTTCTCATGAGTACTGCCAGGAGTAATTCCTGAGTGCAGAGCCAGGAAGAACCCCTGAGCATCACTGGGGTGATTCCCAAAAAAGCCAAAACAAAGAAATAAAATTTAAAAAAAACCCTGCCATTTCCACGGGTGCCTATGTGGGCTGCGATCTGCTTCTCAGGTTCCTGATGGCGTCGCATTTAACAGGCGCTTCCTTCCCCAACCTGTTCTTTCAGACAAAGCCCCTGGATCTATCTGAAGCATCAGTGCCCTGGAAGCTGGCCCGCCCCATGGTCATTCATTCACTGGACACTGACGGAGTGCCAGCTTGATAGAGTGCCCGCTAGGTCGAGTGCCCTCTAGGTGTGAGGCACCATGCAAAGATGGCGAATAAGGGACCCCCCCAAAGCAGTGGGGGCGACAGTGAGGCTCGGGGATGCCATGTTGGAAGAGGCTAGTGTGGTGGTGAGCCGCATGTGAGTTTCTTCTGGCTCAGCTCGCGGTGTCAGTAGGCAGAGAGCGGGTAGGGGCAGGCTCAGGAGGAAGGCGACATGGCAGGGGAAGGCTGAGATGAGGGAGTGGCTCTGGTGTGTGCCAGGGACCCCATGACGAGAGGGGCCCAGCCCTCTGGAGGGGTCCACAGTGGGGAGTGTCGGTTGCTGCTCACTCGCTCTTCCAGCAGCTCATGTGGAGCGAGGACACGGGCTAGAAACGGTCCTGCGACAGGGCAGGGAACAGGCAGAAGCCCCAGCCTACAGAGGCCTCAGAGACTCATGGCAGTCAACATAGGGACAGTTCGGAGTAAAGAAGATGCTATGAGGCTAAGCAGGAAGGAAGACCAGGGAGAGAGAGATCATGCCTCATGCCCATGCTGCTGAGTCGCAGCTCAGGAGACTCAGGAAGGCTTGGGATGGAGACGTTTGAGCCAGGCTTGGAAGGAGCCAAAGAGGGGAGCCAAGTGCATGGCAGAGGGAGGCTCCGACTGGGAGGAGAGAGTGATTGTAGCGTGGCCCAGTGGCAGCTGCGCTTGGCAGGGCTGAGGGCAGCAATGCGACTGCGGAGGACAGATCCAGAGGGATGAGGCTCCGAGTGGGCAGGGGGATGGCGGAGCAATTTTGGGGTTTATTTTTAGGCCACCCCTGGCTGTGTGCAGGCGGCATTGGGGGTCCTTGAGAGAAGGGCAGGATTGTTTCATCTCCTATGCAGACTTTCCAAGAAACCCTGAAACAGTGCTCTCAGACATGCCCGTCCTTGGTCGCAGTCCCTTCTAGGAGGAGGCAGAGCCTCTACGTCCATGCCTCGCAGCCTTTGGGCATGGAAATATTAGCAAACATGAAGCAAGTTTGGGTGTTGGCAGGTGGTGAGAGGAGAGAAGGGTCAAGCCAGGACAAAGTGGTGGAGGATGCCAGAATGGCAAGAAAAGAACTTGCAGATGATTCTGCCAGTATAATGGGAGCCATGAGAGGATCTTTTTTTTTTTTTTTTTATTTATTATTATTATTTTTTTTGCTTTTTTGGGTCACACCCGCGATGCTCAGGGGTTACTCCTGGCTCTGCACTCAGGAATCACTCCCGCGGTGCTCGGGGGACCATATGGGATGCCGGGGATCGAACCCAGGCCGGCCGCGTGCAAGGCAAACGCCCTACCCGCTGGGCTATCGCTCCGGCCCGATCTTTTTTTTTTTTAAATTAAACATTTTATTATACCACCGTGAGATATACAATAACAACATTGTTCATGTTTGGAGGTTTCGGTCACATAGTGTTCCAGCACCCTGCCCTCCACCAGTGCCCATTTCCCACCACCAATGTCCCCAATTCCCTCCCCCTCCCATAGCCTGCCTAAATGGCAGGTTCTTTATCTCTTTTCATGAGAGGATCTTTTGTTCTTGGGTTTTTCTTTTTTTTTGGGGGGTAGGTGCCATACTTAGCTGTGCTCAGGGGCTATTGATGGCTCTGCGCTCTGGAGATGTTTGAGGGAACCATTTGCACAGCCAGGGGATTAAAGCAGAGTCAGCAGGGGCTGGAGTGATAGCACAGTGGGTAGGGTGTTTGCCTTGCATGCAGCCTACCTGGGTTCGATCCCTGGCATGCCATATGGTCCCCTGAGCACCACCAGGAGTAACCCCTGAGCATTGCTGGGTGTGACCCAAAAGAAAAAGAAAAAGAAAACACCAACCAACCAACCAACCAACCAACCAACCAACCAACCAACCAACCAACCAACCAACCAACCAACCAACCAGTCAACTTACTCTTTAAAAAAAGCAGTCAGCAGCATGGAAAGTGAGCTCCATAAAGTCTGTGCTATCCTTCTGCTGCACCACACACACACACACACACACACACACACACACACCACCCCTACTGGAGAATTTTTAAGCAGAAGAGGGGCACGTTCACATGTATGCTTCAGAAAGAGCACAGCGGGTCTGGGTCAAAAAGCAGGGCATGGGGATGGAGGATCACGGGCAGCTTGACTCTGGCCAGAGAAATAGGAAGTTTATTTTATTTTTTAATTTTTAAAAATTTATTATAACACTGAGGTATACAGTCATAAAGCTGTTCATGATTGGGTTTCAGTCATTCAGTGTTCCAGCACCCATCCCTCCACCAGTGCACATTTCCCATCATCAATGTTCCCAGATCCTCTCCCCCTACTCCCCCAGCCTGTCTCCATAGCAGGCACTTTGCCTCTCTCTCTCTCTCTCTCTCTCTCTCTCTCTCTCTCTTAGTAACCATCAACAGACAACTGCAGGGGTCCCAGACCCAAATCATGCAGCACTAATCACAGCATTTCCCAGCCTTTTTAAGGGGGTTTGTGCATCCTCCTATCAGGAAGTCAGACCATCGGGTAGCTGATGTGTAGAAGCAGATATAAGTGATTGGGTCAGTGTGATTGTTTGGGGAGACCCAGTTGCATGCTTTATTTCTGCCGTTAGCAATTTGGGAAATTTCTATGTCTCGGCTAAATCAATTAGTGATTATTTTGCAGTCCATTGTCTCAGGAAATCCCTGACAATGGACCAAAAGATATTTAAGTGCGACAGTTTTAGTTATGATTCTTGGGACGTGTCAGTCACTGGTCACAATCACAGGATGTGTCTGTAAGTGGCTAGTTCTGGAGTCTGCTCAAAGGCAAAACACTGAAAAATCAACATGGTGGTCTGAGGGCAAGGTGGATGTTACTTATTCAATTATTTTATTGTGGGAAATATTCCATTAATTCCATGTGTTGCCCTGATGACCGTTGACTATACTGGGGACTAGTAATCTTTCCTGAAGAGCAGGAGGGTGTTGCCGTCTTGGACATTCAGGTGTGAGAGAATGCTGTTATTATACACTTTGTAGCCGGGAAACTTGAGTATCTGGTCATCCACCAGCGGGTCCCCCGGCATCCTCAATCTTCTCTTTCAGGTCAGAGATGGAGTCATCAGGGAGATGGCATAGGGCCGGCTGCGGCCATTGGTGTCCTGCACAAAGACCTGGATCTCCCCAGGCTCCGTCTCCAGAACCGTGATGGTCACCTTGGAGAAGAGGCCATAATTGGCCAGCGTTTTCGAGCTGCTGAGCCGTTTCCGGTCTTCTCCAGGCTCCTGGAAGGATAGTCGCTGCTGCCCACAGAGGTGCCACCTCTTCTTGATCTTCATTTTCAGATTCCGGATGGGGCAGTAGGGATTCACCGAGAATAGCTGGGCCTCCTCGCCTGTCACCTTCACTTTCACCAGAACATCTCTTGCAGCCTGGAAGGGAGTGAGGGAAAAGGGTATCTGGGTGTCCTGAGAGTCTCTTACCTCCATCTTCTGGGGATCACAGCGCACTTGACAGCTCACCCAGATGTTTGTCAAACAAGAGGGATCTCAAGCCACAAACAGAGTCCCTGGGCCCTGGCTAAGAAACAGTCTAACAGGACATGGGGCGTTGGATTATCCTTTGTTCACAGCATGTCTCCTACTTAGCAGTCATCTCTGTCTCTTAATCAGGAGCAGTGACTTGCCAGCCCTGGGTTTTGTATTGTAAGTGAAATATTGTTTTTCTCTTTCCTGTATGTTCTTTGCATATTCTTATAGACGCAGGAATATATAGCCTTAACTAAGGCTATGCATTTGTGATACAGGATTTAATTAACTCTGAAGTATTTACATGGGCTATCCATCATATTTCCTAACTTAAAAGCTCAGTTGCCCTTAGATTGATTCTAGTTCCTTAAAGCTAGTTTCCTCAACATGGAACAGACTAAATGTCGTAGCAGTATAATATGCTAAGAGCATGGTCATGGAACCAATTCTGTCATGACCCAAAGATAAGCAACTGATTCAGATCCTGTTGGGGGTAACCTAGCCTGAGGACTGTAGCCTGGAATATATAGCGAGATGTCCCCAGGAAAAGCCACCCTTTATAAATATCTGTATCTCTTACTGTGTTTATACAAAATGACTAGAAACATTATTAAGACGATTGTTTACCAGCTGGGATTCCACCTTTGCCTTGGGCAGGTCTATAGCCCCAAAGATTCCATCTCTGGGGAAGGACCCTGGTAGATTGCCAGGGGAAGGTGGGGCTTTTGCACTTTCTCATTGTTTCAGGGTCAAAGTCCATCACCTCTTGCAACTCCCAATCCTCAACCTTTTGGGAGGGTTTAGCTATGACTTGACTTGGGAGAGGGAGAGAGGAGAGGAGAGATTAAAGGAGAGCCCTGGACTCTCAAGAGCCTGTGGTCTTGCTCCTTTGTCCATCGGTCAGGAGGGAATGGTTGTAGGCCCTGAAGGTGCCAGGGGACCCTACCAAACCCAAACACTGGGGTATCCTCTGACCCCTGCTGACCAGGGAATGACAATAAGCAAGAGTTTTCCAAATAGCCACACCTCCTCATGGGCCTGTGCAGAGACCCCAGCTGTCACCTCCTGTCCCATTAGCACCTCCTCACTCAGCACTCCATAGGGCTGTTGGGAGGTGAATATCACACAGAATCAGTGACATCCACTGTCTTAGCAAGAGTCTGAAACACCCTAAAAACCCAGAGTACTCTGGTCATGTAAGTCGAGGCACGTCAGGTTACAATCTAGCTCTAGGAAAGATGGATTAGATCCAGAAATATTTTTGGTACATTTTTCCCCTATGGGGAAGGTGCGGGGTGAAGCTGTGGGACTGTGCTGAGGAGGGCCACTGCCTGCCAGGGAACCCAGAATGCTCCTCTCCATGGTGATGCGTCCTGTTGATGGTAGGGGTCGGTTCTGAGAAAGGTGTGCTTAGGCAACTCTGTCATTGTTTAAACACAAGGTGTTTAACACCTTGTTGAACACCTTGTTTAAACACCTTGTGTTTAAATAATGACAGAGACCTAGAGGGCAGAGCGTGTACACACCTAGTCTATGGGGCCAGTGTGACACTGGCGGTCTGTCATTGACCCAGCTTTGTTTAGGGACATGTGATCGGATAAAATCTCATTTCAGCAGCTTTCAAAAGCCCTTAGGGGAGGGGGGATTTCCCTTCCCCACAGTATTTATGTATGTATGTGAGTAAATTATTGTTGTTGTTTCTTTGTACTGTGGCCACACGTAGGGATGCTGCAGGGCTTACTCCCTAGGTCTGCACTCAGGGTCTCTGCTGGCAGCTCTCAGGGGATCCTGTGCAGTGCTGGGGATCGAGCTGGGGTTGACTGCATGCCAGGCAAGCACCTTCACCTCTATACCCGCTCTCCAGCCAGTGAGAGGCAATTCTTGTTCTCGCTTCCTCATGTGGCTCCAGAGCACCCTAGAAATTGTCTATCCATTTTACAGGTGAAAATACCAGGTCCTGGACACCTTTAAGGGGAAGAGCTGCCCAGGATGGATATCTCCAGGAAGGTGTGTGTGTGTGTGTGTGTGTGTGTGTGTGTGTGTGTGTGTGTGTGAATCCTGAGGGCAGAGAGGAGTCCATACTTGCACGTTCCACTTCTCACTGGGGTCAGTGGTCCTGCAACAGGCCTGTCGCAGGCAGTATTTGGCCTCATTGGCCATCACATCCCAACTTTTTTCTCTCCCCAGATTGTTCGTAGGATCTGCAGGGTCCAAGATCACAGGCCTGGAAGAGAGAAGGGGGAGCAGATTTCCATCACCCTTTGACTTCTGACCTCTGCCACTCAGGTCTAGGTGGGAGTTGCCTTGCAGGAAGGACTCCCTGGGAGCTGATGCCTAGATTTAGGACTGGGTTGTCCTAAAGCCTGGCCCCATCAGTGTGTCGCTCTAGGGTGGTGTTCGAATATGGGAGCCAAAACACTCTCCCTTGGAATGGAGGATCCCCAAAGAAATCAGTCTGAATTTGAAGGGGCAAGTCTAGTGGGAGCACAAAGAATAAAGATTCATAGAATGGGATTTGATGGCAGAAAACGCCTGGATCATGCCAGACCTGAAGCTTTGTTTATCTTCAGACCTTATTTTTTAGTGACAAAATGAAGACAATTTCTTTTGTCTTAAAATTTTGTTGGTTTTTTTTCGTCTGCAGTTGGTGAGAATGTTGTCTGGTTCAGACTCTATGGAAATCAGTAAGGAGGGACAAGAATGATGGTAGGCAGGTAGGACATTTGCCTTATAAGCGGCCAACCCTGGTTTGATCCCCCGGCCTCCCATATGGTTTCTTGAGCACTGCCAGGAGTAATTCCTGAGTGCAGAGCCAGCAGTAACCCCTGAATATAGCCTGGTGTGATCCCTAAAACCAAAAAAAAACCAATATAAAGATCTATCAAACCAGGAATAGAGCTCTCATATGACCCATTGATGTCATTCTTGGCATCTATCCCCAAAACACAAAAAAACATTTATTAAGGAGTATGCACACCTCCCTTAATAAGGAGCATGCTCATTGAGGTTTGTAGGGGAGTACAAGATGCCACTCTGTCTCACGTTCATTGATTTACAGAAAGCCTTTGATTCTGTGGAGACTGAAGCAGTCATCGAAGCCCTAGTCAAACAGGGTGTTCAAACCCAATACATCAAGATCCTTCGTGAGCTGTATTACGGATTCACCACCAGGATCTCACCATTCTACAAAGAAGTGATCATTGATGTCAAAAGAGGGGTTCGACAGGGTGATACCATCTCACCAAAACTCTTCAGCACCACCCTGGAGAACATCATGCGACAATTAGAATGGGAAGGAACGGGAGTGAAGATAGATGGTCGGCAACTACACCACCTCCGCTTCGCTGATGACATCGTTCTAATAACACCAAACATTAGCCAAGCGGCACAAATGCTGGCTGACTTTGACCGAGAATGTGGAAAGGTAGGTCTACAGCTGAATCTGAAGAAAACTATGTTCATGAGAAATGAACTAGTTCCAGAGGCCCCCATTCACTCTCAATGGAACAGACATCTCTGAATGCAGCAGTTATGTGTACCTAGGTCGAGAAGTCAACATGATGAACGACCTAAAACCTGAGCTGCGCAGGAGGAAGAGAGCGGCATGGAATGCCTTCAAAGGCATCGAAGAAATAGCTAAAAAGGACAAAGAACCTCCGGCTCCGGGCACATCTCTTCGACTCCACCGTTCTCCCTGCATTAACATACGCCTCAGAGACCTGGGCCCTACAAAAGCAGGATGAGAATGCTATTCGGGTCTCCCAGAGAGGCATCGAAAGAGCTATGCTTGGAATATCACGTCTCACTCAAGTGAGAGAAGGAATCCGGAGTTCTGACCTCCGTCGCTATTCCAGAATCAGGGACGCTGTCTCGTTTGCCAAGGCATCGAAAATCAGATGGGCTGGACATGTAATGCGATTTGGAGACAACCGCTGGACTAGAGCTGTTACCGACTGGATCCCAAGGGATGTCAAAAGATCACGTGGCCGCCCACCTACAAGATGGTTAGACTTCCTTGTTAAGACCCTGAAGGAACAGTTTGAGGCTCTTTATATTCCTGAATCAACCAGATGCCATTGGGCTACATTGGCACGTGATAGGGTCCAATGGAAATGTTACTGGCGCCCGCTCGAGCAAATCGATGAATAACGGGATTCAAGTGATCAAGTGATGCACACCTGCATTCCTCACCACACTTAGTACAGTGGCCAAGATATAAATGCCACCCACATGCCCAACTACAGATGAGCGGATCAAGAAGTTGTGGTATATACACAGTGGAATACTATGCAGCTCTAGGAAAGAACAAAATCATGCCATTTCCAGTCACAGAGATGAAACTAGAGGAGATCATGCTGAGGGAAGTTATTCAGAAGGAAAAAGACAGATACAGGATGGTCTTGTCTCATAGGAGGGAGGGACAGATGCAGGATGGTCTTGTCTCATAGGTGGGACTTAAACATACAGAGGAAGGTAGCAACAAAGGGTCAAAGAAGCAAGGACACAGACAGTTGGGCTGTGGGAAGTGGGTGTTGAGAGGGAGGGGCACTGGCAACCTTGGGGAAGGAGGTGGGTACATGGTGATGGAATTCCGTGTGGGTACACTGTGCTGTTGGAATTCCGTGCATGGGAAACCTCTAACAGTACCATAAATCACAGCATTTCAAGACAAATTAAAAAATAATGTTGGGTTTTCTGTTCCTAGCAGCTCCAAGCTGTGCTGTCCACCTACCTTTGGGCCTTGAGCTGTTTTTTGATAAAGATTCTGACAGCCTCATTTTGGAAGTTATAGTACTTGGTCCAGTAGATGCAGATATTATTATAGTGTAGCAGAAGCTCCATCACCGCCCTGAAGCCTTGGCCAGGTCGAAATTCTCACTTTTGTCTGTGCCTGTTTCCCAGGCATAGATGGTCAACAGCTCCAGGGCATATTTTGGAGGCAAGACCACTTTCGCATGTTTGTGTTTCTCATGCTGGGGAGGAAGAGAGAGGGACGGGGTGCAGAGGGGAGGAGATGGGACAGATTATTATCCTATGAATTCTAGTTCCAGGTCCCTGGATCATTTCACCAACTACTCTGAACCTTTGAGGTGGGGCAGGTGGCATGGGGCCTGGATGAATTTAAAAAGTAGAAGTGGGGCTCAGAGTACAGCTCCACAGCAGAGTATGCGCCTTATGTGCCAAGGCCTTGACTTATATATCTTGTGCTGCCTGGCTGTTGAGGGTCTCTCTCTCTCTCTCTCTCTCTCTCTCTCTCTGTCTGTTTTCTGGGTCACACCCAGCAGAGCTCAGGGTTATTCCTGGATCTGCACTCAAGAATTACTCCTAATAGTGCTCAGGGGACCATAGGGGATCACTTGTATCACTTGTCTTCCCGTTGTTCATCGATTTGCTTGAGCGGGCACCAGTAACGTCTCTCATTCATTGGGAATGAGGTCCATTATTGTTACTATTTTTGGCATATTGAATACACTACGGGTAGCTTGCCAGGCTCTGCCGTGGTTCTGGGTTCATCCCAGGGGCGCGCAGTCCTTTTCTATGTCAGACCATCAACCACTCAGGGCCCACGGGGCAGAGCCCTGGGTGTAGACAAGCCTGTCTCCTGTCTACCCCCTGCCAATGCAGCCAGGCATGCCGGGAATCAAACCTTGGTTGGCTACACACAGGCAAGTAAGTGCCCTGCTGCTGTCCTATCACTCCATCCTTAAAGGGCTGAGTGTCTCTGGGAGTGGCCCCCAGCCCCTGAGCCTGCTGTTGGGGCAGCCACTTTTCACTTAAAAAAAGTGGAGGAGTGGGGCCAGAGAGATCGTACAGCAGGTAAGAAGACCCTAGCCTTGCTCATGACCAACGTGAGTTAGGTCCCCGGCATCTCATACGTATCCTGAGCCCTGCCAGGGGTAATTCCCTGAGTGCAGAGTCAAGAGTGAGGCCATGAGAATAGCCAGGTGTGGCCCAAATATTGAAAAATAAAATCCCTTGCAATTCTGTCTGTTTTTCCCTAAGCCTGGCCCCACAGCTCAGCCCCCAGCCTGGCCCCTGAACCTGGCCCTAGTCTAGCTCAGTCCCCCAGTCCGGACCTGCAGGTACCACCAATGTTTCACCAGCCGCAGGAGGTTCTTGACCTTTACTGGGCGACTTTTCATGAAGTGTCGCTGTAAGATGGAGAAGCTGGCTGAGAACTCCCAGGGCGGCTGCTGCTATTTATTAACTCTTCGTAGATCTCCTGTGGCAGCTTAGAGTCAGGCGAAGCATTTCCTGGGAGGAGAAAAGCACCTGGTCAGGTGGGCACATCCTTTGGTGAAGACCTTGGAAAGGACCAGTGTCCCACATTATCCCACAAACCCTCACCCTCTATCAGTTTTATGGTGAAAACAAAGGAAGCCTGGGGGTAGGCCAGACTACCCATCAACTACACGCACTCAACATCTTGGGTTATTCTTGAGCTTTGGGTGTGATGGCCCTAGAAAGTGAAATTTCATAGAACGTTAAGAAATCACCACGGATGTGTCCAAATCGGGGGCCTCACGCAATCCACAATGTGTAAGGGAGAGAGAGACAGAGAGAGAGAGAGAAGGGGAAGAGAGAGAAGAGAGAGAGAGGGGGAGAGAGGGGGAGACAGAGAGGAGAGAGAGGGGAAGAGAGAGAGGGGAGAGAGAGGGAGAGAGAGGGGGAGAGAGAGGTCTGCCATAGAGGCAGGCGGGGTGTGGTGGTGGTGGGAGGGAAACTGGGCACATCTGGAGATGGGAAATGTCAACTGGAGAAGGTACAGGTGTCACTGATGAAGGACAGGTGTCGGAATACTGCATGACTGAAGCCTAATCATGAACAACTTTGTAACTGTACCTCACTGTGATTGAAAACAAACAATTTAAAAAGCAATTATATTGTCAAAAATGAAGAGCCAGTGTAAATAAAAAAAGAAAAGAAAAAAGATTCCCAAAGTAGTTCTAATTCTCAGCTTCCTCTAAGTGCTTGCTGGTCCCATGGTTTCCCAAGGGACGAGTAAAATCCCTGACTTGGGTTGGCTGGAAATCTAGCGTCTGTTGGAAACTCCACAGTGGTGCATTTAGGGAAGGTCTTTATCATCAAGGGGTCCTTCCAGACCTACACTCCTGCGCTGAAGGAAGAGGAAACTTTATTCCCTCCCTCCCCCATTTCCGCTCTCCCAATCTTCTCCAAGGCAGCTTGGACGACTGCCCACTCCCAGGGGCCTCTGGGCAGCTGACCCATCGTCATCTTTACCCAGAACATCGAAAGCTGGGAGCAGGTCCACTTTGATGACGTCACTGTTCTTCTTAGCCTGGACCTGGATGGCCAGGGAACGGCGGGGCTCCTTCTCTTGTGGCGAATCACAGTGAAGCTGTAGGCCAGGCTCTGGCTGCAGCGAGCCACTTTCTCCTCAATTAAGTCGATGACTTCTTCACGGAGCTCTGCTTGGTCTTGGAAGCTGGAGAAACAGCTCAGGAACAGGATCATGTCCACGTCGGAGGTGTGGTTCAGCGTTGTCCCCTTCCGGATGAGCCACCCCTGGGGAACACATCAGTGTTGAGCCTCATTTGCCCTGAGGCCTGTTGCTCTGGCTGATGCCAGAGACAACCACAGAAGAGTGTTGTCACAGGTCCCCAAAGGAGCCTTGGTTTTCCATTGGACACATGGCCCTTGTCCAGAGCTTGGTATTGTCTCCTCTCTTTTTGGTGGGATGGGGCCACACCTGGTGATCCTCAGGGGGTTACTCATGGCTCTGCATGAGTAAATCACTCCATTTACTTCTGGTGGCGCTCAGGTGATCCTATGGGATGCTGTATCAAACCCAGCTGGGTTGCATGCAAGACAAGTCATCTATCTGCTGTACTATTTCTCTGGCTACTCACTTTTTTAATCTTAGTTAAATTTTATTTTAACTGGGACTTTTTAGTCACATTCATGGGTGGTCTTCAAGGGCTTCCTCCTGGCTCTGCACTGAGGAATCACTTGTAGATGGGCTCTGGGGACCATATGGGATGGCAGGGATCAAACCTGGGTTAGCCACATGCAAGGCAAATGCCTTCCCGCTGTACTATCTCTCCAGCTGATTTTTTTTTACCTCTTTACATTGATTAAAAAGTGAATCATGGGACAGGCTGCTCAAGCGCTATCAGTGAGATGCAGAAATTGTGATTCATCCCTATTCCTAAGTCTTTCCTCAGAGCCTATCAAAATTACCTGCTTCTGCCAATGCCTGCACCAGCAAGGTCCAACACCTCAGCCGACTGCCACGCGTGCCACTTTGGCTTTACAATAATTGAAATAGACTGGGATATGAAAAACCCAGCTCTGCTGAGATTCTGAAAGCAAAGTTGCATTCTAAAGTGGCAGCAAAGGCTGCCGAGACAGTGCAGTGGGGAAGGGGCACTGCCCGTGGCCTGAATTCCATCCTCTACGGCCCCTACGGCCCCCTCAGGTACTACCAGGGGTGAGCCCTAAGCACAGAGCTAGGAATAAGTCCTGAGCACCTGGGGTGTGGGTCCTCCCCCCCAACAAACCAAAACAAAACAAAGCAAAAGCTAATGAATGTCCAGTAGAGGCTGGAGTACATGCTTTGCATGCAGGAGTCCTGGGCTCAATCTCGTAGTCTCTGGAGCCCCATTTGTCCCACCAAGTCCTGAGCTGGGAGCAGACCCTAAGCAGTGAGCTGGAGGCAACCTCAGAGTCCCATAGAGGAGGAAGAGGAAGTTGCCCTTTCTCTGGGAACTTCAGCCCCGTGAAACTCCGCCTAGAGGTGCAAGGTTAACTCTTAAAAGGAACGAAAGGAGGGGCTGGAGTGACAGCACAGTGGGCAGGGTGTCTGCCTTGCATGTGGTTAATCTTTAGTTTGACTCCTGGCATCCTATATGGTCCCCTGAGCACTGCCAGGACTAATTCCTAAGTGCAGAGCCAGGAGTATTTCCTGTGCACTGCCAGGTGTGACCCCAAAAGCTAATAGATCTCTCTCTCTCTCTCTCTCTATCTATCTATCTATCTATCTATCTATCTATCTATCTATCTATCTATCTATCTATCTATCTATCTATCTATCTATCTATCTATCTATCTATCTATCTATCTATCTATCTATCTATCTATCTATCTATCTCTATCTGTCTATCTGTCTGTCTGTCTGTCTATCTATCTATAAGGAACTAAAGGAGCTTGGGAGCTTGAGTTTCTGGATTTTCTGCTTTTAAGCTCTAGATTTGCTAATACCATTCCTGACTCTTTGGCTTAAATCACTGAAAAATTCTTCTAAAAAAATAGTTGCTAAGGGGCCACCCAGACCACACTCAGCAGTGCTTGATGGCTGTATTGAAGGGTCCTCGTTCAGTTTTGTCTTGCGTAGCCTTTACCACAGTCAGGGACAGGCTGATGGATTTAGTGTTTGATGGTTTTCACTGTAGCAAAAGGCAGGCAATCTAGCTTATGGTCAAGACACATTAGATTTAGGGTGCCATATCACAAATTCAATGACAGGGGCTAGGGAGATAGTAGGGGTGCAGGCTGCTGACCCCAGGTCAACCCCTAGCATCTCTTTTCCTCTCAAACACTTATAAATGTGGTCTTGGAGGCTACCTGAGCACCAAGACAGGGGCCCAGGTAATCCCTGGCACTTTGGTTGGAGCACCTGGGGCCTTGGGCCCTTGCATTTAACCTTCTGATCTGGTTGGATAAACATTTATGGGATTGTTCCCAGGGCTAAGAACCACTTGGGACATGAGCTACCTGCCTCTCTGATTGAATTCTGGTTGATCAAGCCATAACAGATGTTGAATTATGTGTCCAATCTCTAAAAATCCATTTTACTGTGGAGGTACTCTCTGACATTTCATAATTTCTCTGGTAGTATAACCTATAACTTGATATGATTCATAATATAAATTTAGGATGGTGTAGTTTTTGAAGAAAAATATAGGAAATGATATTTATGACTTTGGGGGATAAAGTATGTTATATATTTTTTTCGGGTTGGGGCCACTCCATGAGGTGCTCAGGGGTCCAAGTCGGGGCTCCAGCATGCAAATCATATATTCTGACCCTTCAAGTCGTCTGCTTGGCCCCCAAGAAGGTTTTGTTTAATAAGAAACAGGAAGGGGTTGGAATGATAGTACAGCAGTGAGGGCATTTGCCTTGCACACAGCCGACCTGGGTTCAATCCCGGCATACTATGGGGCCCCCTGAGCACTACTAGGAGTAATTTCTGAGTGCAGAGCCAGAAGTAACCCCTGAGCATCACTGAATGTGTCCCTGCACCCCAAAAAACTCCCAACCAAGAAACAGGAAGGAGTACACAGTTTAGAGACATGTATTTCCCCTAGTCCACCAACTTCTCCCGCACTCAGAGGCTAGATTCCAAATGACAATCATCGTCATTGTTTGCAAGCTCATTTTCTGCTTCTGGGACACTTAATCTTTATAAACACCCTGGCTGAAGAAAAGGACAACAAGGCCTAGAAAGGAGACCAGCTCCCCACCAGACCCTCCCCCTCCGCCCGGGGGCCAGGGCTATCACACTCACCTTCACCACCTTCAGCAGCCGCACTCTCGGTCTGCGATTAGCTCATCCTGGAAGCAGAGATCCCGCAAGAAAGTGGCACATCGGTGCCAGGCGTCCTGTACTTCTCTCTTCCATTCCCTGTCGGGCTGGAGGCTCTCCCCGGCGAAGGCATCGAGGTCGTCTGCTGGGGTCTCGTACAGATCCTGCTGGGGCTCCATCTCTGACTGCTGCTTTTGGTGTCTGGTCAAACAACCTTTTACAGTCTCCCAGCCAGAAACTGGTAGGAAGCTCCTCCCTGTCCTTCGCCCTCTCAAGGATGTTAGGAAACCGAAACTGATTTTGTGGAGCTGGACTCTTTTCTCTTTCTGTGCTTATTGGAGATCCGACAATATCAGGGAACGAGTTCCCTTATACCTCAAGGGCCAGCGACAGACGGATAAAATTCAGAGGCTCAGCACATTTCCAAAAGGCTTTTACTTATCAACAATAATAAAACAAACTCTGCTACTACACTCCAAGGCAGGGGTCCTGTGGCAGCTGGTCAGATCTCTCTGACCATGTGCTCAGGCATCACTCCTGGGTCTACACTCAGGGATCCCTCTTGGCAGGCTCAGAGGACCATATGGGGTGTTTGGGGTTAGAAACCAGGCCGGCTGTGCGCAAAGCAAATGCCCTATGCGCTGTACAATCTATCACTCTGGCTCTGTGAGGTCACTATTTCCTTCCTTCCTTCCTTCCTTCCTTCCTTCCTTCCTTCCTTCCTTCCTTCCTTCCTTCCTTCCTTCCTTCCTTCCTTCCTTCCTTCCTTCCTTCCTTCCTTCCTTCCTTCCTTCCTTCCTTCCTTCCTTCCTTCCTTCCTTCCTTCCTTCCTTCCTTCCTTCCTTCCTTCCTTCCTTCCTTCCTTCCTTCCTTCCTTCCTTCCTTCCTTCCTTCCTTCCTTCCTTCCTTCCTTCCTTCCTTCCTTCCTTCCTTCCTTCCTTCCTTCCTTCCTTCCTTCCTTCCTTCCTTCCTTCCTTCCTTCCTTCCTTCCTTCCTTCCTTCCTTCCTTCCTTCCTTCCTTCCTTCCTTCCTTCCTTCCTTCCTTCCTTCCTTCCTTCCTTCCTTCCTTCCTTCCTTCCTTCCTTCCTTCCTTCCTTCCTTCCTTCCTTCCTTCCTTCCTTCCTTCCTTCCTTCCTTCCTTCCTTCCTTCCTTCCTTCCTTCCTTCCTTCCTTCCTTCTTTCTTTTTTTTTTTTTTTTTGCTTTTTGGGTCACACCCGGCAATGCTCAGGGGTTACTCCTGGCTCTGCACTCAGGAATTACTCCTGGTGGTGCTCAGGGGCCATATGGGATGCCGGGGGATTGAACCCCGGTCGGCCCGTGTGCAAGGCAAACACCCTACCCACTGGACTATCGCTCTGGCCCCCTGTTTTCTATGCATAACAGCAGAGACCTTCTTTATCTATAATTTTGTTCCTGACATCCAGGTGACCCAACAATCTTCTTTCATCCCGGTAGCTACAAACCTAAATATTCAGGGTTCAGATTGAAAAAAAGCAAAGCTCACTGAACAGGAATCAAAGAATTGCAGTTTGGGGAGCAGAAAACTTAAGTATACTCTAAAATGAGACCAAAGAAAGGATAAAAGTTGGGTGTGTGTGTGTGCGTGCGTGTGTGTGTGTGTGTGTGTGTGTGTGTGTGTGTGCGCGTGTGTGGGGTGTGCAGCACAATGGTGAGGTGAGAGCAGAAGAGCCCATGGTTGGAGTAAAAATTCATTTTTTCTAAGCCCGGCTACAGGTCTAGGCTATGCAAATCCCTTAATGGGCTGGTTCTAGGGCAGAAACTCCCAGCTTCGGGCTGAGTGATAGCACAGCGGGTAGGGCATGCCTTGCATGCAGCTGACCCCAGTCGATTCCCGGCATCCCATGTGGTCCCCTGAGTACTGCTAGGAGTAATTCCTGAGTGCAGAGCCAGGAGTAACCCCTGAGGATCACCAGGTGTGACCCAAAAAGCAAAAAAAAAAAAAAAAAAAAAAGAAAAAAAAAGAAAAAAGAAAAAGAAAAAGAAAAAAGAAACTCCCAGCCTGCATTGCTTGGAGTTAAGCAAGTTCTGTTTGCTGATTTCTCCAAATGAGAAATGGGCTGTGGGTCAGTCTACACAAACAAGGCAGTCTGCACTTTTCCTACATGCTACTTCTGGTTTTGCAGTTGAAAAGGACTGCTTATACTGTTGAAGGGAAAAAAAATCTTTCACAAAAAGGGCTCCTGGGGGACCAGAATGATCATATAGCAGGGAGGGTGTTTTGCCTTGCACACAGGTGACTGGGTTCGGTCCTTGGCATACTATATGGTCCCCCAAGAACCACCAGGAGTAATTCCTGAGTGCAGGGCCAGGAGTACCCCTGAGTATCGCTAGCTATGAGCCAAACAAAAAATAATAATAAAAAATAAAGGGAAGTTTCTTTTTACCTTCTTTTTTTTTTCCGTTCAGGGTCTTTTTTTCCCGATTTTATTTTATTTTATTATTTCCCCCCCCAAATATTGTTACACCATTTTAGACATACAATTGAAAGATGCTCATGTAGAGTTTTGGTTCTACAGTGTTCCAACACCCATCCCTCCACCCAAATCCATCTCCCATCACCAATGTCCCCACCTCCCTCCCTCTTCCCACACCTCAACTACTTGGCGGGGTCTGTATGTCATTTCTCTCCTCTTTATCTCTCCCTCCCGCCAAACTTTCCTGCTCTTCGTGGAATTCAATGCATTAAAAGACATTACTGTTTCCTCTATTTTAAAGGACCCAGCGGCCGCAAGCTGCCGCATGTACTGGGCTCGAACCGGTTTTGCTCTGTTAATCTGGTCGTGAGGCAGTTTCCCAGCATCCGGACAGCGAAAATGGTGGCTAGTGTGATGGGCGAGTCTCATCCGGCTGCTTCCGGGACCCCCAGAGGCGATGGGCCCACTCCCAAAACCCGTCTGCCCTCCTGGGGGTCCCCTCTTCAGCTGGGCCCGGGCGAGCCAGGCTCCAGCCTCCCCAGCCGCTTCATGTTATCAGTTTCTTTTTACCTTCTTAACAAAAGGGGGCTTACATACAGGATGCCGGGGATTAAGCCTGGTCAGTCGTGGGCATGCCATAGTGCTGCTCACTGGTCAATCTCGCTGGCCCCTCTTGCAATCAGTTTTAACTTTTTTTGGGTTGTTTTTTGGGACACACCTGGCAGTGCTTAGGAGTAATTCCTGACTCTACATTCAGGAGTCACTCCTGGCAGGATTGAGGGAGCATGTGGGATGCTGGGGCCAGAACCCAGGTTGGCTGTTTGCAAGGCCCTCCCTGCTGCATTATGGCTCCCCCTTTTCAGCTTCTAATTCATTGTCTGGCATAACTATCCCTAATTTCTTTTGGAGGAGTCATCATATGCTTGGAGGATCTTTTTTATTTAAATCTTTTTTTATTTTTAGGGAGAAGGAGAGAGAGGGAGGGGGAAGAGAGGGAGAGGGGGAGGGAGAGGGGGAGGGAGGGAGAAAGAGGGAGGGGGGAGGGGAGAGGAAGAGGGAGAGGGGGAGGGAGGGGTGAGAGGGAGAGAAAGGGAGGAAGAGAGGGAGAGAGGAAGAAGGGAAGGAGAAAAGAAGGGGAGAGAGAGGGGGGGAGAAAGGGAGGAAGAGAGGGAGAGAGGAAGAAGGGAAGGGGAAAAGAAGGGGGAGAGAGGAGAGGGGGAGAAAGGAAGAGGGAGGGGGAGGGAGAGAGGGCCAATATGCTCACACATCTCTGGTTGTGGCGCACCCTGGAAGTGGCACTTCCTGTGGTGCTTACACATCAGATTGTGGTAGTGTTCTGAGAATTCCCACAAAAGCCAGTGAAAAACCAAGCAAAATGCCCTAGGAAGCAGGAAAACATGGTTCTGCTACACTGGCGTACCCAGCGGAGCTCATGCTTGTTGGAACAGTTGGGTTCAGAACAAGGCGAGAGCTCCGTTTTCTAGAATATCTCATGGGGAGTTGGGGCACTTGCTGGCAGCTGGCAGGAGAGGACAGAAGCAGAAATCCCAAAGCGTGTTATTTTGCAGAGCAGGGTGTGGATCACCTCAAGGTCAGGAGCCCCTTTGGCATACGTCCCCGGCTACCAAGGTTACAAAGCTAGACCGGACCGTCTCAAGGACACCCACGATTATGTCAGATAGCTCAGACTCGGCCTACGCCTGCTCTCTGGTGTTAGCCTGCTTGAAATGTGGGCAAGGGTCTAGTTTCTGCGTCAGCAGAACCCACAAATATTTGTGATTCCAGGGATCACAGAGGGCAGAGCTGTCAGGCTCAAGCAACCGAGGTGCCAGGATTGTATTCAATACATGCAGGGCACCGGGACTCACAACTCCTGGCTCGGATTTGAACTTGCAGAACAGACACTTTAAGCCCCTGAGCTGTTCCTCTGGGCCTGATATTGTGGCTTTACAAGATAGTTTTTAATTTTTAAATCACTTTTACTTGTCTTCCCGTTGTTCATCAAGTTGCTCAAGCGGGCACCAGTAACATCTCCATTCATTGGGAATGAAGTCCATTATCGTTACTGGTTTTGGGCATATTGAATATACCACGGGTAGCTTGCCAGGCTCTGCTGTGGCTCTGGGTTCATCCCAGGGGGCCCAGTCTTTTTCTATGTTAGACCATCAACATCCAGGGACCCATGGGGCAGAGCCCTGGGTGTAGACAAGCCTGTCTCCTTCCTGTCTGCCACCTGCCGACACAGTCAGGCACCACAACCACACCTGCAACACCTCAAGTGGCAGGTCATTTTTAAAATGTAATTAAACTTTATCGTCTCTATGTACATCCTTTTTATGACCTGTGCAGTATGTTTTAAATAAAAGTCATAGGAGATTTGTTTCTTTTGATCTGTGTGTGTGTGTGTGTGTGTGTGTAAAATCAAAAGCTTAAAATAGTTTCTTGGACGCCACAGCTCTAGCCCTTGCCAGCTCTGCAGCTTAACCTCTCCAAACCCCTTTCCTACCCTCCCTGCCTGCACCTGTCTTCCCCATTCATGCCTCTGTCTGCCTCAACAGTCCTCCCCAGCAACTCAGCCAGCAGCCCCAGTACCTCCCCTGTTGACTGTGTGGGCCTTTGGGGAGAAGAGAAGAGGGGATCTGAGGACAGAGTTTGAGGGAGGGCAGAGCTGGGTGGAAAAGGAGGGGACAGTGTGGATTGCGTCAGAAACTCAAGTACCCACTGCTGGGGCCCCACACCCTCTGCCCAGCACCTCAGAGCAGTGTGGCACCTTTGCTGGGCACTATCCTTGAATCCCCACTGCTATGAGTACTGAGAGCTGAGGCCAGAAAAGGTGGGGCCCTCGGTGGGCAGAGAACGGAGGAGCCCAAGGAGACTGCGCCAGCAGGAGTGGGGGGCTCAGCACGTGGGGTCCTGACTAGTCGTCTCGTGCCCCCTGTCACGGACACTGCAGTCCCTTTCCCGGCTTCCCTGTGCAGTTTTGCCTAGGCCTTTTCCCAGTGTCCATTGTGACACAGGCTCCTTGCCTACATCCTCCACTAGATGTTGCTCTACACCCACCTAAGAGAGCACTGCTTCTGAGTCCACTAAGAGAGCACTGCTCCTGGAGTCCCAGGGCAGATGGAGCTGGGACACAGAACCCTCTGCTTCGTCCTCATTTCCAGAAGCGTCTCTGTGATGCTGGGATAGTAGAATGAGCTCCAGTTGCTCGAATTCCTGAGAACTGTCTGTGCCAAACTTTTCCAGGTTTAGCTGCTGTCTTCCGCACAGGGCTGCGGATATGAGCTCTGGGTCTGCTCGGGAGGCAGCTGAGTTTCGGGAACCCACCGTGACCTGCACAGAAGGCTCCTGGCTGTAGGGTCCTGGATGGGGGGGCACAACCATGTCCCTACCCTGCTGCTCATTGAGGGGCTCCGGCTGCTGGGCACTGGGGAGCCAGAGGGGACATCGAGAAGAGTGACAGACTGTGCTGTGTATATGTGGCCCCGCCCCCTTTCTGCGGCACCTTAAAGGCTCATGCCCCTGTAGTATGTCTCAGAACACTCGAGGCCATGGATACTGAATGACTGAATGAGCTGAGGCAGCTGGTACGAGAGTGCCGGTCTCAGCACGTCCTGTTTGTGAGAGGAAGATGGATGACATTGTATCTGCTATAATTGGGCTGGTCCCACCCAGGAGCCATCATGTTCTGTCTTTAAGTCAGTTGGCTCAACCCACTGGAGCTATCCCAAAGTTCCCGTTTTTGAGAATTTTTTTTTTCAGTTTTCAGAAAAACTCATCTGCCTTAAACTTCAAGAACAACAGTCTTTTTTGATTGAAAACTCTGGGCCTTCTCTGAGTTGGGATGGGTGATCGCTCCATACTTCTGGAAGCCTCGGCAGCCACAACCACATCCATCCTATCACTGCTGCCCTACTGGCCCCATCTCAGAGACTCATAAATTAATCTCAAAAGATGGGGCTGGAGTGATAGTCCAGAGGGGATGGAGTTTTCCTTAAATGTAGCTTCCCTGGGTTCGATCCCTGGCATCCCATATGGTCCCCTGAGTACTGCCAGGTGTAATTCCTGAGTGCAGAGCCAGGAGTAACTCTGGAGCATTGTTGGGTGTGACCTAAAAAGGAACAAAAAATTAATCTCTAAAGGGATCAGTTAGCCACAAAAATTTCTCAAATACCCAGTCCTGGCTGAGAACTCTAGGGCAATCTCGGGAGGTGTGGTCCAGCTCCTGCCCTACTAAAGCCTCAGAAACCACTCATACACCCCAAAGCCACAACCAAGTCTCCAGCTGGGCTGCCCAGTTAAATATTCTGGATTTCCTGGAGCGACATCTCCAAATTCTACAACACTGGCATCCCAGAAGAAGCGCACCAGGTTGGATGGGATATAATGTAGACGCTAACCAATCTCGACAACAAAACATTAACACAGAGGCTTAACTTGCAACAGCTTAGTAAAACGCTCAGACAAGGACTGAATGTTCCCATGGGAAAATACAACAATTTTCAGAAATTTTATTATATAGAAATATTTTTGATATTCTTTTAGTCATTTAGTGGTAATGAGCAATATAAATAAATTATTGTGGATCTGCTACGGGTAGGTTCGAGGGAGGTTGGGAGGATGGAGACATGGTTAAGGGAAGGTGTCAGTGGTGGTGGGATTGGGGTTGGAATATTGAATGCCTGTAACAAATCATCGTGAACAACATTCCCGCTGTACTATCGATTCTGCCTCTCCCAAGGGGGCCATTCTGGTCTGTAGCATCATTTGTAGGTGGTGGTTGAGGCTGATCTTTCCCAGGAATACATGTTTCCATATTTTACACTGTTTCTTGAAATCTTTTTAGTCTTCAATACTACAGAGAATATGGTTATTTCTAAAGAATTTCCCATGGGAAAAATGCATTCCGGTCTCTCTTTTCCACACAAGTTCAGGTTCTCTGCTCTGAAGGATTATTGAAGAATCTGTAACTTCCAGGGCCAAAGAATCACATCTTAAACTTTGCAGTTAATATCATTTTTTTTTGTCACATCCAGTGATTCTCAGGGGCTACTCTTGGCTCTGTGGTCAGGGTCCCTCCTAGTGGTGATTGGAGGATTAGGTGGTGCCAGGAACTGAACAGAGTTAGTTGCATGCAAAGCAAGAACCTCCTCCCGTACTGTCTTTCTGGCCACTGGTTTAGACTTGCATGTGTCACACAGCATGAACAGCTGATAGCTAATGAACAGGGAAGCTCCCAGGCCTTAATTCCATAGAATTCTCTCTTTCAAGACTCAAGACTCAGGTTCAAGGTGACATCTATTACATGCCTAGTGCAGTACAGGAACGGGGATCAACTCTTAAACACCATCTCTCCCAAGACCCTGTTGTATAATTGTTAAGATACCCAAAAACAGGATTTGCATATGAAAAGCCAAAATCCAGTAATGGTAATTAGCAATGCCATGGTCATTAGACTTGGAAACAACAGAGACTGACTTTGAACCAAACAGCCAGGAATACATACAGGTAACCACAAGGCCCGGCCCCATGCTCTTACTTATTCTGACTTGTCTGTATTGAAACAAGATGTTTATTTAAAGCCCAAGGCTTGGTGGTAAGAATGCCTCCCTTGCAGAGTGATGGATTCCTACTTAGAAGCAGATTGCCCTGTGGGCAACAGTGATGTGCAAAGAGAGTCGGACAACTGTCCTTGGTTTTACCATGACAAATGAAAAAAAACATCAAAATTCTCCAATCCGAACAAGACATGCAACAATTTTGATGTGGTTCCCTTTCTGTGTAACACTGAGAACTGAAGAACTGAATTTCTGAAGCATATGAAGGGAAGAACTGAAGGAACACGCTGCTCATGGAGGAAGGGCCGTGTTCACACATTCAGGATTCCCTCTGTCTGCGTCTCTGTGTGATATCAATCAAAGCAGTCCATTGGCCATGGAGTTTTAAAAAGTGCAGGCTAGGATAGACAATGCAGGTGTAAGGCACTTGCCCTGTGTACAGCCAACCCTGGCTCCATCCAAGGCATCAAATAGTCACCACAAGTGCTACAAGGGATCACTCCTGAGAACAGAGTCAGGAATAGCCCTAGAGCACTGGTGGGTGTGGCTTAAATCCCACAACTCGGCTGTGGCTCCAGGTGTGTGAGATGGCTTTGGTCCTGTCCACTTAGCGGACTCAGAGAACAGACTTGGTTCGAAGGGTGGTAAAAAAGAAGCACCAGCTCGTGCTGCCTGTCCCCCACCAAAGCTCGGATGGGAAGGCACCTTCCTGTAGGGTTCCATGGTGGAGGCTCAATTACAGGTTAGTCACAGTACTCTGTGATCCAGACATAACTCGGGGTCAGCTGTGGGTCCTTAGCAAGTCCCCAGCCATCTCTGTGCTGTTTCTTGGTGAGCGTGAAGGTGAGCATATATGTAGGCTCTGATCAGAGCACATGGCAGAAACAGCCTCAGTTTATAGAAGAGGAAACAGGCACAGAGAAGCTAAGGAACTCTGTTCACTTTTTTTTTTTGCCTTTTTTGGGTCATACCCGGCAATGCTCAGGGGCTACTCCTGGCTTTGCACTCAGGAATTACTCCTGGCGGTGCTCGGGGGACCATATGGGATGCCGGGGATCGAACCCAGGCCGGCAAGGCAAACGCCCTACCCGCTGGGCTATCGCTCCAGCCCCAACTCTGTTCACTTTTGGGGAGACCTAAAGGGTGCTGAGGAGGCCTAGGAGGGTAATCCTGGCAATACTTGACCAACCAGGCCTGGCAGTCAGGCCTGGGGCCTGAGGATGTGGCGCTGCTCAGGCTCTGCGGTACAGGGACCAGTCAGGCCACCTCAGGGGGCCACAGGACCTCACCTTGCTTCGGAGCTTTCAGGGCTACCCCCAGCAAGGCTCAGGAGGCCACGTGGCGCAGGGGACAGAAGCCTTATTCTATTTCCCAACGTTCAAGTTCAGTAATTTGCCTAAAATCCCACAGCTTGTACCTAAGAGTGCTGTTGGGAGATTTAGAAGGAAAGAATGTAAGGGTACCGTGATCGGAGATCAACAATGTTGGCAGCACCCAGTGACCTATTGTTACCATCATTAATAACAAATGGCTGGGGCGGGTGATAGCCCAGTAGGTAGGGCATTTGCCTTGCACGCAGCCGGCCTGTGCCGGCCCGGGTTCAATCCCCGCATCCCATATGGTCCCCGAGCACCGCCAGGCGTAATTCCTGAGTGCAGAGCCAGGAGTAACCCCTGAGCATCGCCGGGTGTGACCCAAAAAAGCAAAAACAAACAAACAAACAAACAAACAAAAACAAATGGCTTGACATCAGTTCTCAGGCTTAATTCCAAGGCCACTACACACTGATGGACCACAAAGACCAGGGGTGGCTCTCCGTACAGGGAGGCCTTTTTGCATGGCCATTTCATTCATTCCTCAGCACACAGACTCCACCCTTTTGCCAGTGGGTTTCCATGGACAATAATTAGATTTAGACCCCCTGGAATAGTCGATAGATTCTCATCTAGGGTGACCAAACCCATCACGAACAGTAATTTACAGCTTGAGTTGTTCTGAAATCGATATGGATTTGCTCTTCATCTAGTGGGTCATAAAACATGGGTGCCAGGGGGCCATGCAAAGCAGTTGGCATGGAGAGGGAGATGCTGAGGGGCCTGAAGGGCCAGGTGGATAAAGGAAGCAGGAAGCAGGGGTGGGTGGCATGGCCAGTGCCCCTTGCTTGGAACCAGCTGGGGACCCAGTCTTTTTTTTTCTCCCTTTTTGGGTCACACCTGGCAATGCTCAGGGGTTACTCCTGGCTCTGCACTCAGGAATTACTCCTGGCACTGCTCGGGGACCATATGGGATGCTGCGGATCAAATCCAGGTGATCTGTGTGCAAGGCAAATGCCCTCCCCACTGTACTATATCTCTGGCTCTGAGGGGTGCCAATCTTACTGAGAGAGTGGATTTGACAGGCAGGGAGGCACGGCGGATAAAGAATAAGTGAGGGAAATGGTGGAACTGGCTTCACCGTTCTCTGGGCTTTAAGCCCTGACAATTTTCTCTTCTATAAAATGGGTGCCCGCTCGAGCAAATTGATGATGAACGGGAAGACAAGTGAAGTGATACAAGTGATAAAATGGGTGATTCGCTATGGCACAGAGGAGGCTGAGACGGGGCTGTATTGACCAAACGCTCATTTCTACTGCTGCACGAGGTTGTCAATTGTTCTGAGGCACAGTCATCAGGAAGATGTGTGGGGTGAGAGACTTTCTCATCTCTCTTCCCTCCAGGATAAGTGATCTGGGGTTTGTATCTCCCTGACGTTGAGTCTCAGGTTTTTCATATGGGATCTGGCAGAAGCCCTGGGTCAGGGCATTTTGGATCACAGTGTTCAATAACATAAGATAAATGAGCCCTTCGGTGAGCTTAGCCAATGAGGCTCTCCTTTTAGTCAGCTGCTTCCTGTATGTCTGAGCAGGGCAGAGAGGAACAATACTATGAACAACTAGGTGACTATGTGTCTTCAAGAAACAGGAGGTATTCCTAAACTGGGTCATTTGTGGGGTATCATAAAAAAAGGAGTGACACTGAAAACAGACTTAGGTCAAAAGCAGCTACTAAAATTCTCCATACATGGACTATTGGCAAAAGAATGAATGGGGCATTTGGAACACCAGCCTTAGGGGACTGCTGTTACCAAGAAATTGGTCTAATCCTACGTGGGCCCTTAAGTTATGGGATGTAAAAGGAGCCTACACGGTCCAGATGGTGTTGAAGTTACAGTTCTCTGACAGCTTTAAGGAGTTTTGAGGGCCTGATGTCCTACTTCCAAGTCTCACGCTGGTTCCTTGCTGGTTCGGATACACCATCTTTGGTCCATGCTGGTCTCTTCCTGGTTCTTTCCCTTGAAGATCACAGAAGTCACAGCTGTTTCTGGATGCCCCGATGTCCACTGGTTTGTAGTAGGTGGTCTGTGCTCTGCCTCTCCAATATGGCTCAGCTGGTATTTACAGTGCTTTGCCCCTTTCCTCTGTTCTCCGGGCACACACCCATGGGTGAGAACTGCCACTTTTCCTATCGTCTGCTTGGGCACTGCCATCCTCCAGGCAGGAGCCTGGAGCCAAAAGAGGGTTACTGAGCTTGTATCCCTTTCTTGGATTGTTTTCCGGCCATACCCAGGGGTGCTAAGGCTTACTCCTGGCTCTGTGCTCCAAAGTGATCCCTGATGGCCTGTGCCAGGGAGGTGCCGAGGGAGGGATTCGAATCAGGGTTGAAGCTCCTATAACCAGCTCTATCGCTACACTCTTCCCCACCCCTTTGATTTACACTTAACATTGCTGCTTCCTGCGACCAGGACGAGAGTAGACATTTTGGGCGGCAGGAAGAAGAGGAATTAAAAAACTCGCTCTATTGGCTCAGAGCCCAAATCACGTGACTTCTTTTGGCCAATAGAAAGAAAGTAGGAAGTGAGTGAGCGCAGGCGGAAGTGTGGCTTCGTGGCTCTGTTCACAGCCCAGTGCGTGGCCCTCTGACACTTGAAGTACGTGTTTGGCCGGCGTGAGATGCAGCAGGTATGGGGGCAAATAAAAAGCCAGCTGGCAGCCTGAACTCTGACCAGCTGAACCCCAACTGTGCCACAGCTCGCCTGCAGACCTGTGAGGAGAAAACCCAAATGTTGGTTCCTGTTGCCTCTGAGAGGCTTGGAGGTGTGGAGCGCGATAAAAATGGCCGCACGCACAGCGCCTGAGAGACGCCCAGGAAGAGTCCGGGGCTCCGACCTCGCTCCGAGGGCCAGGGAGGCACCCAGCGACACGCCTGCACCGGTGTCCTTTTGGGCAGCCCTTGGCTATGGACTTGATGTGAGAAAGGGGGGGAGAGAGAGAGAGAGAGAGAGAGAGAGAGAGAGAGAGAGAGAGAGAGAGAGACAGAGAGAGAGTATATGTGTGACTGTGTGAGTGTGAGTTTATGTATATGAGAGTGTGTGGGTGTATGTAAATGTGTGGGAGTATGTGTATGTGTGAGTGTGTATGTGTATGAGTGAGTGTGTGTGATTATGTGTGTGAGTTTGAGAGTGTGAGTAGGTGACCGTGTGAGTACGTGTGTTAGTATGTGTGTGAGTGACTATGTGTGTATGAGTATGTGAGTGTGTGTTATGAGAGTGAGTGTATGTGAATGTGTGAGTGTATATGTGATTGTGTGAGTAGGTGAGTGAGTACATATGTGTGTTAGTATGTGTGTGAGTTGTGAGTATGTTAGTATGTGTGCAAGTGTATGAACGTATGTGTATGTATGTATGGGAATGTGTGTGTATGTGACTGTGTGAGTGTGTATATATGTGTGACTGTGTGAGTATGTTTGAGTGAGTGTGTGTGTGTTTGCACGCGTTTGTATGTGTGCTCTCTGTAAGGCAAGGCACCTTTCCAGGGGGAGCCTCATCTGAAACGCTGGGAGAGCATCTGGACACTCGCACCCCTGAACGGAAGCGACTGATAAATCCAAATGATTGCCTAAGCATGGATAGCAGTGTTTGGGGTCTTGATCTAGAAGTTCACGGATGCTTTTGTGATTAAAAATATGATTCAGGCGCTTTCTTTGCTTCTCTCTGTCAGAGAGAGTAAACTTAATCCCATGAGGCCTGGCTTTTCTTCAAGTCATGGCTCTGGAAACTTACAGGCGAGGTAAAACAAAGGGCATATTGTATTCCCTCTCCTCCTTTCTTTTCTGTTTGATGCTTCCAGTGAGCTGATACCAACTAAAAGTGGGGAGTAAATAAAGAGCCCTTGGTAATGTCGAGAAAGATCAGCCCTGCCTTGGGAGGGTGAGAACCTGGTGGAGACATGGGTGGAAAAAGAGTTACAGAAGGGAAAAACGGGAACAGTCCAGCCCAGCCAAGAAAAGAGGAGGGCTCTGGGCTCAGGGCTTTGCTCCAGGAACCCACCTATCGCCTTTTCATATCTTCTTGCCAACTCGTTCTTCAGCTTTTTGTGCTTTTTCTCTTCCTAGTTCTAGTGGCTGATTTGGAACTTTTGGAGATTTGAATGAATCTCAGTGGAGTTAGCCAGAAGGGCTTCCTGGAACAATCCCACAACTATTTCAAAAATAAATTCTCTCTTCCCTAATGAATCAGCCAAATAGGAAGGGTTCCCAAGATTAGCATGGCTGAAAAGGAGAGAGTTGAGGGATATTTTTTCCCCCCCAATCTGTTCTCTTTCTCCTCTTGTGACCTTTCCAATGTATTGGGAACACCCAAACCAGGTGTTCAAGGTATTGCTTATATGAGTCCCAGTTCATTCCTGCCTTCTATAGAGCTTTAATTAATTGATTGATGATTGATTTATCGATTGATTATTTTGTAAGTCCCTAGAACTGAGTCTTCTTTTTCTTGTATAGAAGCAATACGGCATCAAAGGCCATCCTAACTTTAAAAGTCTGATTGATGTGGTTGTAAAACCCAACTTGCTCTGAGTTTTGTTATTTGTTTTGTTTTTTTGTTTGTTTCTTTGCTTTTGTTTTTTGGGTCACACTTGCTGGTGCTCAGGGCTTACTCCTGGTTATTTCCTCAGAGATTACTCCTCGCTGGCTGGGGGACCTCACATGGTGTCGGGATCTAACCCAGCATGGCCTCATGTAAGGCAAGCACCCTGCCTTCTGTCTGATCATTTTAATCCCCCAACTTGCCCTGTGAATAGGTAAGTAGTCTTGGTGACCTCAACTGCCCCTGAACAGGTTGAGAGTATTACATTTTTGGATCTTAGGGCCACTTTGAGGAAGAAATGGAATACCCAGGAAGCCTGTCAATGCTCAGCTAATAATTTTTGTTAGCATGCACTGCCTAATTGAAGTTGGGGTAAAGATGGAGCCAGGAATGGGGCCAAGTTGGCTCAGAAAGCAGCTCTACCTGATGCCATAACACCTGGTTACGACTCTCTCCTGGTGTTGGAAGGTTGTGTGCATCTCCTCTGTAGGTGAGATTCCGCTGGCTCTTGGAAAAGCAAAATTTACCTCCTTTCCAAGCTGCTCAGAGCTGCAGTTGCCCACAGAGTGCCCAGGCTCCAGGATGCACTTGGATTTATCTCGGATCAGCATTTTGGGAGCTTGATGTGGTCTAGCTGCCAAATATTAGTTCACTAGAAGATAGGCACCTGCCAATCCCTATTATATCCTGGGATGTGTGAACTCTTCAATCTGAATACATCTTTATGGAGACTTTAGATCAGTTTAAAGCCAGTAGATAAGCAATAAGTGAAAGATGATTGCAGAGGAAAAGCAGAGTGTGTTGAATAAACCATTCAGATGGGGAGAAGATCTTATCTATTTTCCTCTTCCTGTCTTATGTGTGTGACAACCAGGGGAGAAAATGGGAATGCCAAGCTATCAGCATCCAGGTACTGTATTCTAAAAACCCCAAGAGCATCTGAGCTCCAACAAGGATCCTACTGCCATCCTGATTGGTGTGGGGTAGTGCTCCCCATAGGGAAGACCAAGCTGAGCCCTGTGTTGCCTTCTGGTGTTGTGTCGTTTGGAGTCTGAGCTAACATCAGGTGGCCGTAGATAATGAAGATATGAAGTAACTTGCAGAAGAATAAGGAGCACCTTGGTGAGAGCCCCAGGATTCAGAGAAAGAAGGAGCCGCCACACACATTGATGGATGGACAGCCTGAGGGATTAAAAATACAAAAGATTTTCTGATTAGCACTCAATTGACCAGAACATTCAATTAATCAGCATCTCTAATTCTTGGGGCTGATGATTCGTCACGGGTTTTCTGGATTTGAAATCGAGTTTTCCATGGCAATTGGGGCCTGCTGGAGCCACCCTGAAGTGCATCTGTTTGGGAGGTGGAGGGCCATTGCTCACAGACGGGCAGCGTCTGCGTGAGTTGTCTGAGCTGTCCGCTGAGTTCTTTTCCCACTGAGCCTTGGGGTGGGAGCAGAAAAATGACCTCTCGATATATGTTTATTTGCCTCCTTATTTTAGGGATTTGGGACATGCCTGGCAGTGCTTAGGGGCTCTTCCTGGCTCTGCTTATGAATGACCCCTGACTGTGCTTGGTGGATCCTGTGGGGTGCCAGGGATCTAACTGGAGTCAGCTGCATGCAAGGCAAGTGCCTGAATCCCTGTTTTCTCTCTCTGGCCCCGGACTTCCTCCTTTTTAAAGAGATACATGTGCCGCAGACTGCTCAGTCATGGTGAGTTCTAAGTCTCGGGGATGACCAGCGTGAGGAGAATCAGGAGGACAGGAACGTCGGCGCCGATGGACAGTCAGACACAGACACAAGAGAGGTCAAAATGCTGCTGCTGCCGTTTACTGAGGGCAAAGCTTTTCTTTTTTATCTTTAACAAAATGCACAGATGCAAAATTACACCAGTTACTTTCTAGCAAAGGAGGCATTTTTTTAACATCAAAAGGAGTTTATCGTGTTTACCACATATGACCACCTTTTGCCTGCACCTGTTTTTCTGACGTGTTTTTCTGACGTCTTTTGTTTTTACATTTTTTCATATTTGCCTTAAGTAAGGTACATAATTTTTTAATCTTGATTTTCATAGAATTACTTACTAGCTCTATGCACATATTATAGATTAACTTAACCTACTCCTAAATAGAAACTTCTATGCAGAATTTATTATTGTAAGATTATTAAGATTTTGTACTAGAAAGTGTTAACTTTAACAGGCCCAATTTTTTTTCACACAGGAGGTTTAGGGAGGCTAATCACTGCATTCCCGTCAACAGGGGGTAGCCGGAGGCCTCGACCCATAGGTCAAGAATTCTCCCTTCCCGCTTATGATGGGAAGCAAAGGCCCGAAGGCCACGAGCCTTTCCTTATCAAGGACCTGAGACCAGCTCAGGCCTTGGCAGCCAGGTGCCGCGCGGGCTGGCATTTTTATACTATCTTTGTTTTATGCTATATTTGTGTATAATGAAAACTACGGTTGCCGCAGGCTTTTCTCTTTGTCCAGTTTCTCCATTACTCAGAGTCTAAGTTTCAGCATAAGCAAGCGCTCTAATTGCACACCAAGCATTCTTAGGAACAGCTAAGGGAGTTTAGGGGGCTTTGTTGGCGACAGTCCCTTTTTAGGGGAAGCACCATCTGGTAACTGTCCCTTTTTAGGGGGAAGTACTGAAGCCATCCCCTGGCCCAGTGAGCACTTTCATGCTACGTGAGCCGGCGCCCAGGAGGCTGTGGCATACATGTCTTTGTGGGGGGTGAGGATTTGCTGGTCATGTTGCCGCCCCTCGGTCTCCCACCAACCTACCAACAACAGCTCACAATTGTCCAGACCTTTGCTGAGCATCAAGGGAACTGGGGTGAGTGGAAACCAGTGCAAGTGCTTTGACACCTTCATCCACGCTGTTCTTACTAGGGGGGAGGGTGTCAGGAAAAGAAAGTTCCTGTCCATAAAATGACATGCTTTCTCCCCCGCCTGCAAACTCAGAATATGGGTGGAATCTCTGTATTCTGGAAGTGCTTCCAGAAGTCCATGCACGTTTATTCCTGAGGGAGAATGGTGAGCAGTTGGGGGCGCTCCCAAGGAACATGATGTTGCCTATACCCCTCCTCCACCACCCCAAACGACAGAGAAACATCCTCGGGTGTGTCTTTTGCATGTGGAGATGAAGAAGGAGGAGAGTGGAGGTGAGAGGGGAGGGCTCACTCCGTATTGACCACAGGCTGTATTGTCTGGCCAGTGCCTGGACCCTTCCCAGTGCCAAAGCGTTCTCAGAGTTTGACTTTGCCCGCCAGAGCGGCGAGAGTGCGATACGACAACTTTTCCTGGGAGGGGGCTGCCCCGCCCCTCAAGCTGCAGGTCTCAGGTTAGTCTGTGTTAGCTTGTTCTAACCCCAGAGAAAGCCCCTGTTTGGGGATTAAAGAAGGGACAAAGTTGCAGAAAGCTTTGACACCCCGAAATAGCCCTTTTGACAATCTGATGACTGAAGTAGATGTTCCACAAGACTGCTCAGGAGCATTACGCACATTGCGTGCATGTACATGCACACACATGGGTGCAACACATATATGGGCACAGGCATGTGCACAATACATGCACACATGCACACACATACAGGTACAGCACATACATGAAAGGCACAGGCATGCAACCACATATATGCACACACATGCATGTACACATCACACATGTGCATACACACAGGCACATACATATGCACACACACGTGCGGCGCTAAACAGTCAAATTGCAGCGGGGACATTTGTTTGTAAAACTTGTCACTGTATTTCCAGCTGCCTAGATTCTTTCCAAGAGTTTCTCAAAAATCCAGCAGAATAAATATCAGATTCTTTATTGCCCACCACATAATAGGAATATAACTTATTACCATCGGAGTGCCAGACTTGCAGCAGCCTGCATAAATCTGTGCTCCAGCGGTCTCCATATGCATTTAAGCACAGCCCGGCCCAAGTAGGGGAGCCGTGGAAGTAATTGGAATATGGAGTGGGACTTTTGGATTAATCACAGTCTGAATATTAACAGTGCATTATGCCGATTTCCTTGTAAATATATTCAGAAGCCCCAGCATGTGTACCAGTCGCGGGTGTATACAATCAGCCAAGCGAATGTGCTGAAGGTGGATCTGGAAAGAGTCCAGCAGGCTTGGAGGCCAAGTCTCATTTCCCCTGAGGTGGGGGAGAAATATTTCAATCTCTCTAGGAGGCCTCTGCACACAAAGTATAGTTTCCCGCCCCAGTGGAGGAAGCTGTGTTTGTTTTCAGCTGCCTGACTTGAAATGGATTTTACCCCAGAACAAGATGGTATATGGCAGTGAACTCATTTTTTCAGGTCCCTAGAACTTCTTTAGGAACAAGCTACCCTGGATGGTTGTCTTTTGGGGTAGGCGGTGGGGTGGAGAAGGGAGTGGGATGGGAAGGAGGGTGACTCGGAGCTACCTTCCCTGCTGCTTGAAACAAACCTGTCAGCCACTGTCTTCACTGTATCACTGTCTTCCCATTCATCATTGATTTGCTTGAGCGGGCACCAGTAACATCTCCATATGACCTGTCTCATGCATGTAGAGCCCAAGGGCACCTGCTTGCTCCAGGAACATAAAGAGGCTCAAACCATTCCATCAGGTCATGGGAATGAGGTCTAATTGTTACTGGTATCTGGCATATCAAATACAACACAGGTAGCTTGCCAGGCTCTGCTGTGCGGGTAGCATACTCTTGTAGTTATCTCAAAATCCAGCATTTATTGATGAACTGAGCAGCCACTTGCAGCCGTGCGAGCCCGGCTGTGATAGGCTGGTCTGCTGGGTGGAGTTCTGATGAGGGGGAAGTCTGTATGGAAAATGGAGGTCCTCATGGAGTGGGGGGTCCTCTGGCTTGTTGTGAGGCTCTGCTGGGGTGGCGGGCCAGGGCTAGAACCTGCCATCCCTCCCGGGCGCCTCATAAGCGGCTGGACACAGTGAGAACCAGTAGCAGCTCTGCCCCATGTCTGTCTCTGGATCAGCATACCTGGGCGGATTAAAAAGACTGCAGCAGGGTGGATCTGCCACATCAGTCACAAAACAAGGTTTGTATTTGCAGAGCCAACTCTCACACTCAGCTCAGAGGGAGGATTTTTTAAAATTTTTTTATTATACCACCGTGAGACATACAATTACAAAGGTGTTCACAATTGGTTCTTGGTAATACAGTATTCCAGCACCCATCCCTCCACCAGTGCCCCATTTTCACCACCCAATGTACCCCACCCCCTCCCACCCACCCCCCAGGCTGCCTCAACAGCAGGTAGCCCTGTTTCCTCTCTTTCTCTGTCTCTCTCTCTGTCTCTGGATCTCTCTCCCTCTTGTTTTACACATTGTGACTAGCAGAGGGAGGTTTTTGATGCCCACTTCAAAGATGGAAAAACCAACAGCACCCAAGACCCTCAGCCATCAAGAGCAACAATATTTTATATTTTTGCTCTTGATAAGATTTGGGTGAGCTCCGCCCAAGAGAAAATCTGATCTTTTCCCTTTAAGTTTCATCAGTAAAGCTCGAGATGACAGCCTTCTACTGAGAGTGTACCATCTACATGGCAGAGCCTGGCAAACTACCCGTGTTTTATTTGATATGCCAAAAACCAGTAGCAATTATGGACCTCATTCCCATGACCTGAGAATGGTTTGAGGCTCTTCCTGTCCCTGGAACAAGCAGATGCTCTTGGGCTACACTTGCTTGTGACAGGACGTATGGAGATGTTACTGGTACCCGCTGGAGCAAATTGATGAACAATGGGAAGACAGTGATACAAGTGATAAGATTTATTCTATTATTATGATTACTAATGTGTGTGGAGAGTTGGGCCACATCCACTGGTGCTCTGGGGCTAAGGACCGACTCTGGGGAGTTCTGCCGTCCCCTGGGAAAATACCCAACTTGTCAGCCTGTGGTCTGATTGTGGGATCATACTCTGGAAGTCTTGGGTTTTCATTCTCTCACCTTTAGTTTGGAGGCTCCCAAGCAGTGCTAAGAAGGACCAGGCCCTCACCAGTGATTTTTGGTGAACTGGGCTGGGACTCAATCCAAGGGCCTGAGGATGTGCTGCTGTCCAGGCTCAGTGGTGCCGAGATAACTTGGCCACCCCAATAGTCGTGGCGCCTCCAGAAATGCACCCAGCAATGCTTGGGGGTTGAACTGGGTTGGTGATATTGAAGACATGGACCTTTACCCCTCAACTATTTCTGTGGTCTCCCCCCCACACACACATTTTTTCATACTTTTTTCTTAAAGAACAACATACATATAGAATCCATAATGCTGGATTTAGAGGTGACTACAAGAATATGCCACCTGCATGACAGAGCCTGGCAAGCCTCCCGTGTCGTATTTGATATGCCAGATACCAGTAACAATTATAGACCTCATTACCATGACCTGATGGAATGGTTTGAGGCTCTTTCTGTTCCTGGAGCAAGCAGATGCCCTTGGGCTCTACTAGCATGAGACAGGACATAATGAAGATGTTACTGGTGCCCTCTCGAGCAAATCAATGATGAATGGGAAGACAGTGACAGTGATACATATAGAAGGTTACACAAAGAATACATGCAATGCTTGTTGGATATTAGCAAATAGACTGTGTTCCTGTAACTGGTATCTAAAGCTCAAAACAGGTGAGCAGCTTCCCTAGGGAGTCCAGGGATTCTTCTAGTCATTGTCCTTCTAGAGTTTTCTGCTCTTGGCACTTCTAAAGCATTGGCTTGTTTTGCTAATTTTTTAACTTTATACATATGGAAATGAATAGGATAGTTATATATTATTGGCATTAATGTATATCTACCAATGGAAATAGAAGTGGAATGGAATATAATATAGTGGGATGGGATCATATAAAGAGTATTAGAGGGCCTGGGAGATAGTATAGTGGGTGGAGAGCGCATGACCCAGGCTCCATCTCTGGCAGCACATGGTCCCCTGAGCATCACTGAGTACAGCCTTGGAGTGCTTTGAGCACTCCTGGGTGTGCCCCTGGAGGATCCCAGTTCCTCTGGGGTGGCCCAGAGAATTCCTGGCCATGTAGGGCCTTAGCACTGCATATTCTGGCCTTTGTCCCCTGAGTCTCTTGAGCTCTGCTTAAAAGGCATCCCTATCCCATCTCTCTCCCTCCACCAAGTATTCTTTTGCATCTGGTTTCTTTTTATTCAGTATTTTGAGTGTAATATTAGACCATGGTTTTGGATGTAGCTGCAAGTCCATTCTCATGCCAGTGGAATATTCCATGGTGTGACTGTGCCACAGTTTAATCCGTTCAGCTGTTGCTAGCTATTTTCTTCCACTTTTCAGCAAATATGTTGTGAGTATTCTTGTACATGGTTATTAGCGAATGGTTATCTGTTTCTTTTGGCTAGATGATGTCCGTGGTTGGACTTGGCAGGTACTAGGAAGTATTTTATGTCTTGCATAAAGCAAGGATAACCAATTTGTGCTGCCACCAATAACATGCGCTTGTAGTTGCACCAATGTGTTGTATGGTCTTTCGTTTAATTTTAACTTTGATGGCAGGAGCAGGAGGTGCTCCACTGTAGTTTTATTTCATTTCCTGATATCTAAGAATATTTTCATCTATTTACTGACTGGTTGGATACTGTCTTTGGTGAACTTCTTGTTTTTCATTCTTTTTTTTCATTTGGAGATGTGTGTCTTTTTTTTCCATAGTAATTCGTAGGCATTTTCTCATGCTTTGGATGACATTTATTTTTGTCTGGGCAAACATCAGGCTGTCTCTTGTTTTATATCAATGGTTGAAGTTGGTTGTAGTCCAATTTATCAGTATTTTCCTATAGTTGATATTTTGGGGCCAGTGTAAGAGATACTTGCTTACCCCAAGTTCATGAAGACATTCTTCTGATTTTTTAAATAAATAAATGTTTGATTATTTTACCTTTCATATTGTACAATCCAGCTGGAGTTGATTTAGGTGTGTGGTGTGAGGTAAAGTTCGAGGTGGTGTTTGGGACCAACTTCCTTTCTCACTACTTTCAGTGAACCTTTGCTACAAGTCAGCTGATGATAGGCGCGTGACTCTATTTTTACTTTATCACTCACACCTTAGTCCTTCTGCATAACCTTTATGATTCTTTCCTAGGAGAGAGGGCTGTGTATAAGGAGGAATCTCAAGACATGTACTTTTTGGTCATGGTCATGGGAGAGGCAGCCAGAACGCCACTGAGTTTCTGGAGGGGGCTGTGGCAGGGTTCTGGTGCCCTGATCATATGAGTTATTGTGTCTGTGGCCTTAGTGGCGTTGCTTGTAGGATCTACCGCAGAGCGGTCCAGGGGGCTACAGTACAGGCATCACTCTTGGCAGTGCAGACTTTAATATACAAGTCTCTGTTCCTGCCCTAGGCTGGATGCAAAGAACTTGTCTCCTCTGTTTGCCTTCCCTTGCAGCCAGTTTGCCCCTGTGTGCCCCTGTGCTGGCAGGCGATGGAATACAAGGTCTCCTTGTAATCCTTTTATACACTGCTCGCTGCAGTTTAATATATGAGACACTGCATCATCGTCTGGAGGTTCAAAATTACCTCGAAGTAATCATTTCCTAGAGGACTGGTAGTAAACATTCTGTCACTGCGCTATAGATTGTTGCCTGTCGCCATCCATCAGCCCCCAGGGAGATATTAGGGGGAATGAGAGGGGAATGGATTGAGAACTAGTGTATGTGGCCCTGCCAGGTTCTGCAGAGCAAAATGGACTTGGTGGCCTATGGCTGGCTCCTATGGGGGGGTAGGTTTGAGCCGCAGCATGGCCAGGGTGGGGTATGGTTGAAGCCCCGGGTGCCTGGTTGGCAGAACTCAATTCCAGGGGGCGTATGGATCCTTCAGCCCCAATCTTGGCCCTCTGCTCTGCTCCCTGCATGCACAGATGAAAGCTGTGACCTAAAGGTTTATGGAATAATAATAGTGATCATTGAGGAACTCCCACTCTGTAGCCAGGCATCTGCTCATCTGTCCTCTGTTCTCTGCATTGACTTATTCAGCTTTAGAATGGCCCAGCATGGAGCTACTCTATTAGTGTCACTGCCAGAGAAATGGAGGCAACATCCAAAGTCACAAGAGGCAGAGTCCGAATTTAAACTGGGGCTTTCTGCTTCCACAGACCAAGTGTTAGATCACTCAGTAGTGACTTTGCTGAACGCCCGGCTCTGAACTGAGTCCCTTCCCTTTGCTTCCCCTTCCCTCAAAATGTCAGTAATCACAACCACAGTGTGGGGATTAGACTCATGTCACCATGCATGTGGGTGGGGCAGATGGTCTGTCATCGTGCCCTAGGCCCAGCCTACTTTCATTTCTTTGATAGTATCCTTTGGTGCAAACCAGCTAATAAACCTGATGAGTTCTTGTCCCCCTCTGGCCCCACCCCCATTTTTTTTGCTGATGCTTTTGCTTGTCCATGATCCAATGCCATGAAAGATCTTCCTTATTGTTTTATTCTGAATTTTATAGTGTTAACCTCTTAAGATGAGTACTTGGATCCACTTGGAATGAATTTTTTGTTTGGTTTTAGGGCCATACCTGGCAGTGCTCAGAGGTTCCTACTGGCTCTTCATTCAGGAATTACTCCTGATGGTGTTTGGGGACCTTATGGTATGCAGGTGATTGAGTTCAGGTTTTCCATAGGCAAGGCAAATGTCCTACCTGCTGTACTATCACTCAGGTCTATGCAGGAGTGAATTTTTATATGCAGAGTAAGATGAGAGTCTGACTTTATTCTTTTTGTATCTGAGGATTCAGTTTTGCCAACGCTGTTTATTGAAAAGACTGCCTCTCCATTGACTGTTTTGGCAGCATTATTGAAAACCAACTGACCATATATTTGAGGATTTATCTTGCACCCTCTGTTTTATTCCAGTGGTCAGGATATATGTATGCCTCAGGCTAGCTTCATGCTGTTTTAATTATTTTGCCTATTCAGATCCCATTGCAATTGCAAATGAATCTGAGGATAGGCTTTCCATTTCTCTGGAAAAATATTGGAAGTTTTATAGAAGTTGTGTTAAAACCACAGATCATTTTGACTTCCATAGACAGCTTAATACTGTCTTCCTGCCTGTGAACAAAGGAATCTCTTTTCCATTTAGTTAAGTCTTCTTTAATTTCATTCTAAGTGTTTCATTCTTTTCTGTGCATTCCTAAATGTTTCTTTTTTTTTCTTCAGTGCAGTATCAATGGAATTCATAATTTCCCCCCAGCAGATTGTTTAGTACTGGTTATGCGAACTCACAGGCTCGTACTTATGTTCTTCACGTACCCAGCGGTGCTGCTGAACAAGCCCATTGGTTCCTTGAGGCTGTTGGACTGAGGTGCTCAGCCCCCTGATGCTTTCCAGCTTCCTCGTTCGTTTGTTGACCTCTAGTTGTCTTTTCAAAGACTCACCTACTTAACTCAGGCTGACCAGGATAATCTCCCCTTTGGTGAAAGATTTTGTGCTTGTATGGCTCCTGAGGTCTGTTAAACCTTCTTGGGCAGCAGGGCTCAGAGTGGAAGAAGCTCAGTTCTAATGCACCAAATGTTTTGCGTTCCTAGGAAGAAAGATACCAATTGGAGGTGGCAGGACCTATTATCAGCTGCTTAAATATCCATTTGCCCATCCACTGCTCACGGAGTGTGCTATTTATTTGCACACTCCCTGTTAATGGACCAGCAGAGGGAGATTTCATTAAGCAAATTGTGAGGGAGGCTTTCATTCCTTCCTTTCTCCCCCAAATTCATCTCTCTGTTTTATGCAGTACATAGTTCCCTGTGTAATGAGAACCCTGCAAGTCCATTTCCCTTAAGGGTTTAATAAAAGTATAATTTAAAAAATTAAGACAGATGGGGCAAGAGCAGAGAGAAGTGATTTTTTTCCATTAACTCTCAGGCTAGTCCTTCTCCTTCCCTGCGAGATGGGTGGGGAGGAGACTCCGGAAGCATCGGGAGTTCTTTCAGGTTACATAAAACTCCAGCCTGGGTTTATGTGGCCCAGGGATTCCTGCCGAACCGAGAAGAATCAGATTTATTAGTTGAGTAATGGGACTGTTCACTGGCTGGCGTTTTAATTAATGCTGATATAGGAGCTTTGCGTTCGCTTAGACTTTGAACTGTCGAGCACAGAGAGGAAGAGAGATTTACATTTCTGAAACTTCCCCAATAATCTCCCATTGCTCTTGGAGGGGAGGAGAATGGGATGTTTGAAGGAATCTGAGTCTTGGGGTGTTGGTTGGAGTGTTGGTGACTAGTGCTCAGCACCCTGCCTGGGGCACAGCTGGGCAAGTTGTTTTCTTCCATCCCCTACCCCCTCTCTTGGAGCAGGTAGAAGCTGCCATAGAAGTAGCATTTAATAATAGAATAACAACATCAGTAATAATCAGAATATTCATCTTATTAAGGAATCTCAGAATGAGGATGGCTCCCCATTTTTTCCCTATTTCTCAGGGTCTCTCGAATTCATTTTTACCCCCCAGTGGGGAACTGGTGGTGGACTCGTTCCCATTTTTTTTCTGGTTGGAAGCTCAGGCTTGGTCACCCAGAAAATGCAGAGCTGGACATTGGACTCTGTGTCCATGCCACAAAGCCCCATGTTTCCCTTTTGGATGTGACTAATGGGCCACTTGAAACTCCGAGAAGGAGGGCTAATCTTTCCCAAGTCTGGATTGCCAATGAAGTAGTGGTGAAATCTAGAATTTGTGGCTAGTAGCTTTACCCATGGCACCTCTCAGATTAATAGGGGGCTCTAACCCACTGAGCTTTTAACATGCATATCCCACGTGGAGAAAGGAAAAGACTACCTCAGTAAGCAGTGGAAGAGGGAAGGGCCAGTGGGTGCCTTGGTTGTTGGCACTTGCCATGCTGAAGAACTTGCCTGTTCTTTGAGTTTTTCCAGTTCTCCCGATACAGCTGGGAGGAAGGGAGCTAACTCTTCCCCTTCCCAGATGAGGCATCAAAGACTTTAAGACCTATGGTAGGAAGTGACTGCCGGTTTGGTCAAAGGACTCAACACTTTACAACAAAACCAAGGCGAAACAGAACACAGAGGGATGGGGGGACTTCTCTATTTTCCTTTCTTGGCCTCCCAGGTGGCCTGCATTGGGTAATTGAGGTGACAGATACAATGTCGCTGTCACACTTGGGAGTGATTTTTAGCAGGTGACTCTATAAATCCTTTTCCTTCCAAGTCAGGAAGGAGTGCGCTTGTCTTGGTGTGTTCCCCCCTCTGGCAGGCTGTTTTATGGTCTCCTTTCTGCGCTGAGTTGTAAATCAGGAGTGTTCTGGACCATGTTGGAGGTAGATGGATTCCTGAGTCAGCATTTGGGGGATATCTCTCCTCCCTGCACCCCTTCCTCATGAAATAGTCCTTGAGAAAAACAGCTTCCTTTCCAGTGCAGAAAATGTCTTTGGTTTTCTTCTACATACATATATAATACAAAGTAGTTCCAATACATTATTTTTGCTTGTTTCTTCACCAGGTTGGTAAGTCTTTGGAGTTGGTGGATAAAGATGGAGAACTAGAGGATGTGTACAGAATGGAGGGATCACTCTTAAATCTGGGCACTGTAAGTAACTGGCTTCAGTTAAAGAAAATTATTCTCTACCTTGGCCAAAAGAGCCAAGTGTACAACTTTCATTTGGCAAGCATCCTTGGATTTTCCAATTATGGCTCTCAGAGGGGAGTTTTGCGTGGCATAGACCTCTGTATTTCAATTCTGTACCCGCACCAGACATCACTAATAGATCACAGCACCATGCTTGCAAAGACCAGTAATCCGAACAGATGGTATTGTTTTACTTAGTTGCACATTTCTGCTCACATGTGAAAAAAATTTCACTGGGATTTTAAAGCCCTTCCAAGTAAAGAGTGCCAGGCAGCCACTGTCACTGTGTCACAACTGGATTAGGAGGAGAAGATCGATTTGCCAGGGTTGACTGATGCCTCTTTATGGCATTTGAAATACTCTTAGGTATTTCCCCTATTCTTCCCCTTGTTGTGGAGGTTTCCCCACCTGGTTGTGGTGCTGAAGGTCTCTCACGCAGGTGCTCCACTGCTGAGCCACACCCTATGCAGACCCTTCCTATCCTTCTGGGTTGAGGCATTCATACTTTCCCATCAGGCAGCTTCAGATAAAGTGAATTGTACTAAGATGCAAATCAAGTCACTGACATCCTTAAATAACTGGAAACAGAGACTTAGAGTGGTGATTTGTCAAAGCCAGTACGAGGGGAAAGAGTTTACTAGAGTTGGGACCCAAGTTCATGACTAGTGAGACCACTTCCTGTGATGTTGGGCAGGACACAACAAATCTCTAAGCCTCAGTTTCCTCATCTGTAAAATGGGAGTGGAGTGTGTGGGTGAAAATGAGATCATGTCTAGGAGATGTGCAAAAGACCTGGTAGATCGAGGAAGAGCCCAATTAAAGGTCACCATTATCTACTTTTTACGTTTTAAAAAGGTTTTAATTGGGGCTGGAGCGATAGCCCAGCGGGTAGGGCGTTTGCCTTGCACGCTGCTGGCCTATGCCGGCCGGGTTCGATCCCCGGCATCCCATATGGTCCCCTGAGCACCTACAGAAGTAATTCCTGAGTGCAGAGCCAGGAGTAACCCTTGAGCATTGCCGGGTGTGACCCAAAAAGCAAAAAAAAAAAAAAAAAGGTTTTAATTATTACTATGTTTTTTGGGTGGAAGGGTTGGTTACATGTGGTGTTCAGAAGCTACTCTCGGATCAGTTCTCAGAAGTAACCCCTCACAGTGCTCAGGGAACCACATATGGTACCAGGGATTCAAGGGTCATGGCTGACACAGCTGCACATAAGACCACCTTATCTCCTGTACAATCCCTCTGGCCCTGCTTTCTGATATTCCTCTGGTGTGAGTGCAGATGGTCCAGTAAGGCCTGTCCTCCCCGAGCTGACTACACATCTACGGGAAGGGGCATACATATTGGCATCACACTACACCTTGCCATTTGCACCCCAGGGTGCACACAAGCAATTTACTGAATTCACAGGGCGGAAGAATAATTCCCATCACACAACAAAAAGCTCTTGAACCATGGCATGGCTTTTATCAAATAGAGGAGCTAGAGTTTCAGAGACACAAAGCAACTCTCCTAAAATCGCGCAGCTTGTAAGAGGCAGGGAGCTAGATCCACATCTCTTATGGGATTGTCATGTTCGCTGCTCTGTGTTTTGTGGCTCTCCTCCAAAACAAGGTGACTCAAGGGCTCCCAGGGAATTAGTGGACAGGAATTGGGGCCAGAGAAGGCAGCATCCGCGTGAGATCCCAGCACACATAACACTGGGCCCCAAGAGACCCCCTACTAGTGACAACACCAGGGAGTCCACAACAACTTCTCCAGCTCCCCAGGAACAGGAGTGTCTCTGGGAGGGGAGCCACTGCTTTCTAATCTTGGCAGGCCCAGGGAGAGTGGGGGAGACACGAAGGACAGCTGTTATTTATTCCACGAATAGATAACGCGAGCCATTTAGGGGAGCAGTGGCAGGAAGATGGAGAAGCTATTAATACAGTTGGAAGCTCATTTCTTGCCGAGTGGTCAGCAGCAGCCCGAGAGGACAAAAACGAGAAAATATTGCCTTGGGAGCTCCTGACAACACAAATTATTCGGGAGATATTAAAGTGCATTGTTCACCATCGTAAACATTTTTTTTTTAACGTTTATGAGATGTGTTCAAAGGCATCTTGATGGATGAAACTCAATACAATTTCTAGGTGTGTGTGTGTGTGTGTGTGTGTGTGTGTGTCTGCACGCGCCTGCACACACTAGCATTTCTTTTGTTCTAGCATTCTTTGTAAATCATGCCTTTGAGTAGATGGGTTCCACGCTGGCTCGGCAGAGCCTGCCTGATGCATAGGGAGGCCCGTTCTCTGCGTGTGCTGTGCTGCAGATGGGGCTGTTGGAAGCTGGGGGCTGGGCTTATGGGGGCATAAGGAAGCTCCAGTTCTGGAAAAGAAACTGGGAGGAAACACACGGGGAGAATAGTGGAGCAGTGCTTCCGGGGGGCCTGTTGGGAGCAGGATAGTCCCACCCATAGGGGGCAATGAGGACAGGATTTGGGATGTCCTGGCGCGCCTGGCCGTTAGACCAAATGCATGGAATTCTGCTCAAGGCGCATCATTTCTTGAGGTGAAGTGGCTCCTTGCTGTGACTTACCTCTACTTTCCCCAGTGGCTGACCACTCTGTGGCTCCTGCCAAGCTCAGATTTCTTCATCTATGGATGACAGCAGGAAGAAGCAGTTCTGTAGACTCAGTGAAATGCTCATGTGCTATTAAGGCGGAAGAAACACGGTTGGAGCTATAATACTGTGGGTGTGGCACTTGCCTTTCCTGAAGCCCACCTGGCCTCCCCATATGATCCCCCCAGCAATACCAGGAGTGATCCCAGAGCACAGAGTCAGGAGTCAAGCCCTCAGGACCACTGGGTGTGGCCAAAAAATAAAAAACAGACCAAAAAAAAAAAGCAGAAAAAAAAACCAGCCTACTTAGGGATAAAATGGACTGGACTGGAGGCAATTATGCTAAGTGAAATAAGGAAGGAAGTGAAAGGCAAATTACCAAATGCCTCCTTCACCCATGTGTTGAATATGAACAAGGAAAACAATCCAACTGTCCTGAAACAAGAACTCCTGGCCTCAATAAGAATGTGATGGGACCAGTTGAGAATGGAGAAGGTGGGAAGAATGAGGGGAAGGGTCTTCTTGGTGTGGGGTGATATATATATATATATACATATATATATATCATATATGTATGTATATATGCATGTATGTATGTGTGTATATATACACACATTTATAGAGTTCTGAAGTGAAACCACTAAATTTCTGTGTCCTTGTACACCTAAGTCAATGAAAAAAAAGATAATACTACTCATTCCTCAAAGAATGCTTTAAGTAATCTAACCATTAAGTGATAAAAATTGAGCCAAATCTGTTTGCTATAACTCAGTCATGATTTCATCTTTCCACACCCTCATTCACTTGATCACTTGATCACTTGACATCCCATTATTCATCGATTTGGCGCGGGTGCTAGTAACATTTCCATTTGACCCTATCATGTGCCAGTGTAGCCCAGTGGCATCTGGTTGCTTCAGGAATACGAAGAGCCTCAAACCATTCCTTCAGGGTCTTGACCTACAAGTCTGACCATCTTGTAGGTGGGCGGCCACGTGATTTTTTTGTTATCCCCTGGGATCTAGTCGGTAACGGCTCTAGTCCAGCGGTCGTCTCCAAATCGCATTACATGTCCAGCCCATCTGATTTTTGATGCCTTGGCAAATGAGACAGTGTCCCTGACTCTGGATCGCCGACGGAGGTTGGAACTACGGATTCCTTCTCTCACTTGAGTGACCCTCATTATCTCAATTATTTTGAATGAAGCCACCCATTGTTTATCAATGTCTTACCTGTTCCTGACCAAATAAGTGACAGATATTTGATGGATGTTTTCTTCCTACTTATTTTACTGTTTGATTTAGGACTTAATGCCCACAACTAATTCAAACATAAGGGGTTCATGTATTTGACTCAGTTGAAATGTAGAATCCTCTCCTCTGCTTTTTTTTTTTACAATTAAAAAGTTCATGTTTGGGTTTTGGTCATACAGTGTTTCAGCACCCGTCCCTCCACCAGTGCCCATCTCCCACCAACCACATCCCCGGTTCCCTCCCCCTTCCCCAGCCCTGCTCCATGGCAGGTTCTTTATTTCTTTCCCTTTCTCTCTCTTTCTCTTTTCCTTCCCTTCCAGACTATGGATTACAGAACATACATTAAAAGGTTGTCATGTGAATCCTTTTTGCCTCTATTTAATGCTCAGTTCTAGGTTGGCATTAGTACCCTCGACTATTATTAGCACCCTGTTCCATTTTCTGTCTTACCTAAACTCTGACTCCCACACGTTTGTGATAATTTCCACCTTTGACAAGACCTCCTGATATATGTTTCACTTGACCTTGGATATTGGTATCATAATATGTACATATAAATTTATGCCATGCAAATAAATGCAGTCATTCTGTATCTGTCTCTCTCCTTCTGGCTAATTTCGCTCAACATAATCTTCTCCATGTCCATCCATGTATAGGCAAATTTTATAACTTCATTTTTCCTCCCTCTGCTTTTTTTGATAGAATGAAAACACCAGTTTGGGAGTTGCCAGAAACATAGGAGGAATTCCAGGCACCTTCACTTTCTAACTGATTTGGGGAAAGTTACTGAAACTCTCCATCAGAACTTCACTTTCCTTATGAATAGAATGGGAGCAATAATAATAATCACTTGATCACTTGAATCCTGTTATTCATCGATTTGCTCGAGCGGGTGCCAGTAACATTTCCATTGGACCCTATCACATGCCAATGTAGCCCAATAGCATCTGGTTGATTCAGGAATTTGAAGAGCCTCAAATCGTTCCTTCAGGGTCTTGACAAGGAAGTCTGACCATCTTGTAGGTGGGCGACCACATGATCTTTTGACATCCCGTGGGATCCAATCGGTAATGGCTCTAGTCCAGCGGTTGTCTCCAAATCGCATTACATGTCCAGCCCATCTGATTTTCGATGCCTTGGCAAACGAGACAGCGTCCCTGATTCTGGAATAGCGATGGAGGTCAGAACTCCGGATTCCTTCTCTCACTTGAGTGAGGCGTGATATTCCAAGCATAGCTCTTTCGATTCCTCTCTGGTAGACCCGAATTGCATTTTCATCCTGCTTTCGTAGGGCCCAGGTCTCTGAGGCGTATGTTAATGCAGGGAGAACTGTGGAGTCAAAGAGATGTGCCTGGAGCCAGAGGTTCTTTGTCCTTTTAGCTATTTCTTCGATGTTTTTGAAGGCATTCCATGCCGCTCTCTTCCTCCTGCACAGCTCAGGTTTTAGGTCATTCATCATGTTGACTTCTCAACCTAGGTACACATAACTGCTGCATACAGAGATGTTTGTTCCATTGAGAGTGAATGGGGCCTCTGGAACTAGTTCATTTTTCATAAACATAGTTTTCTTTTAGATTCAGCTGTAGACCTATCTTTCTACATTCTCGGTCGAAGTCAGCCAGCATTTGTGCCGCTTGGCTAATGTTTGGTGTTATTAGAACGATGTCATCAGCGAAGCGGAGGTGGTGTAGTTGCCGACCATCTATCTTCACTCCCGTTCCTTCCCATTCTAATTGTCGCATGATGTTCTCGAGGGTGGCGCTGAAGAGTTTTGGTGAAATGGTATCACCCTGTAGAACCCCTCTTTTGACATCAATGATCACTTCTTTGTAGAATGGTGAGATCCTGGTGGTGAATCCGTAATACAGCTCACGAAGGATCTTGATGTATTGGGTTTGAACACCCTGTTTGGCTAGGGCTTCGATGACTGCTGCAGTCTCCACAGAATCAAAGGATTTCTTTAAATCAATGAATGTGAGACAGAGAGGCATCTTGTACTCCCTACAAACCTCAATGAGCTTGGTTACTGTGTGGATTTGGTCGATTGTGCTGAATCCTTTCCGGAAGCCAGCTTGCTCACATGGTTGTCCTTCATCTAGTATATAATAATAATAATAATAATAACAATAATAATAATAATATTTAGACTCATCATTGTGGGTTGTGGAGATGAATAAAAACGGTGCAGATAAAAGGCATGAGATGGCCAGCACAGAGGGATTTCTCAATAAATGTTGATTATCATTTCGTCTTTATCAGTATTCAAAGGATGGTGTTGGGAGAGACAGGACAGCGGCAACTATTTGCTCCAATGGCGAGGCTGCTAGTGGGGAAGCCAGACCCTTGGTGGCAGTGGGGGGGCAAGATCTTCCTTACGGATAAATGATGGCCTCGCTGGAGAGATGCGAAGCTCAGCCCTGACCCAACCGTGTCCCTGAACATATTGTACTTGACTGTTGCCTGACCTGTGCTTTATGGGGGTGAGTCTCTGCTGATGGATGGGAATGTGACATATGCTTCTCCAAGTACTAGCCCTCTGCGCAGTATTCACAGGAAGGCACCGAGGCCCTGCTGCGCATGTCCCTCTATCCATAGTCACACTAGCTCCTATTCGTAAGACCAAAGTTGGAATTGGGATTTTTGATGTTGATTTATCTGATGTCCAAAGATTTATCTGACATGCCGCACCCCTTCTTCATTGCCTTTATTCTGTTTCCATTCTCCAAGCTGGGGAAATATCAAGCCTGGAAGGCCTCAGATGTCTTCTGACTATACTGGAAAGTCATTCCAGTAATGTTGGAAGTGTTAAGAGATTCCAGGTTCAGATGATCTGGATTTGGTTTGACCTGGCCACTTAAGTCACTGAGTCACTCTGGCACGTCACTCCATCTCCCCGAGCCTCAGGCTTGTCTTCAGAAAAAAACTGGGGAACACAAGGATACACGCAGAGAGCTGTGATGCAGGAAATCAGTGCAGGTGCCTAGAGCAGTGTGTGTCCCCCAGCACGGTGAGGCTGCACAGAGCCCAGTGTGGTTCCTGCTCTGGGTCTCCTGACTCCTCTCCTGCTTTTCAGGGACCATCTGTGTCAGGAATCAAATCCTTGGTTAAGGTTGTCCCTTGTCCAGCATTTGGTTTTCTCTGAGTTTTCGCTAGGGTTGTCTTATTCCAGTAGATCATTCTTTTCACCGGCCAAAGTCCAGTTCCCTTCCCTGTACTTTTGGCAACATGCTCACCCCACTTAGAGAATTGTCTGGTTCATAGGGGAAGCATTAGATAACCAAAGGCAGTTCAATGAGGGTGTGTAGTGAATGCAGGGAGATGGTGTGTCTCCTCCTATGGGTGGTAGGAGACCTGGCAGACAGGAGTATGGCATGATCCGTCCCTTTACTATAGTACAGTAATGGTGGCAGGTGGCAGTGTATTGATTGGGGGGCATTTGAGTTCTTCCTGTGGACCAGAAACCGTTCTCATTTTCCCTATGGCCCTCTAAGTGTAGAATATAGGGTAGCTACTTGTGTATTGGATGGGTTGAAGGGCAGATGATTGGAGTCCTTTGAGATGTGATACAATGCAGGAAGGACAATGAAAATGGGACTGAAGCCGCCAGGCATTCTGGCACCTATTTATCCATTTGACTGGTCAGTCACATGCCTCCTTAGTTCAGGAAAATGTTCCATTGAATCAGTTCATTCCGTTATGTTCGAACAGCCAAGGTCGCATGGCTTGTTCAGAAAGGGGATGGTGTGACACACCTGGGGTTATTCAGAATATCCCGCAGAGGCTGTGCTAAGTCGCCCCGTGGTGCATGAAGCATCTAGTTTGAATGAATTTCTCCTCACCAGGAGCTGAGCCCTTTTTTTTTCCTTTTTGGGTCACACCCGGCGATGCTCAGGGGTTACTCCTGGCTCTGCACTCAGGAATTACTCCTGGCAGTGCTCTGGGGATCATATGGGATGCCAGGGATCGAGCCCGGGCCGGCATGGGCTGGCCGTGCAAGGCAAACGCCCTACCCGCTGGGCTATCGCTCCGGCCCAAGCTGAACCCTTTTGACTTGAGGTTCCCCCTTTTCTCTTGCTCCTCTGGAATAGTTTAGAAATTTCCGTGGGTCTTCAATGCTTCTGTTCCTGCCCCCCAACCGCCCTTTTCCATTTTTACCCTTTGCCACCACGGGGCACTTTTTTTTTTTTTTTTGCTTTTTGGGTCATACCCGGCAATGCTCAGGGGTTTCTCCTGGCTCTGCACTCAGGAATAACTCCTGGCGGTGCTCGGAGGACCATATGGGATGCCGGGGATCGAACCCGGCCGGCATGGGCCGGCCGCGTGCAAGGCAAACGCCCTACCCGCTGGGCTATCTCTCCGGCCCCACGGGGCACTTTCTGAGGGCCACTTTGGACCTAGAAATCAGAATCCAGTTTATGTGAAGAGAACTTCTGGCTGGTGCACATGGCAGGATTTTTCAAAGGAAACTTGAACTTTTTTCTTCCCTTCAGAGGGGACAGGAATCCTGAGTGACCATGTGGCCAAGACACAGAACTTCCCCGGCTTTCCTACGATGGAGACCACGTGATCAGAGGAAACCAAGGGAGCAGAAACATATGTCTGCCCAGGGTCTTACTCTTGGCCAGACCAAGGAGATCTTTGCATTTGGACACCTCCACCATTAGGCTTATTTCACAGAAGGTGCTACTGTACTTGGAAATTTTTTCCTCCCCACCAGTTGCATATTTGAACTTGGAACTCTTGAATTTGGGAGCCTGTCAGCAACCATGTGTCGGAACCATGTGAGTTCCTGTCAGCAACCATGTGTTGTTGCACAGGTTGTGCACTGTGTAAGGGATGCCTAGGTAAGTGGTGAGTTGATTGGAATACAGAAAGTCAGCGTCTGCAGACCGTTTCCAGTGACTGTGAAAATAGCATCCTTTCCCTTTTATTTAAAAAATATGATTCATTAGCTTTTTATTCTGGGGCCACACCCAGGGGTGCACAGGAGCTAGACCTGGCTCTGTGTGGGGAGTGGCTCCCAGAGGCTTGGGGGCAGTTATTGAATCAAGGGCCTCCCTATATACAAAGCACACAAAGCTCTGCCCACTGAGCTTTCTGTCTGGGCCCTTCCCTTTCTTTTACAACCAACACTCCAGTTGTTTTTGTTTCCTATGGGGGAATCTCTCCTGCTTTGTTGTTCAGCCCTTTTTAGCACTTAGTAAGCCAGGATGGACTGTTTCAGCCTGGTGTGGGGAGAAGCAGCTTCTTCCCAGTTTACACAGCCCATCTAGGCTGGCAGAAGGCAGGATAGCAGCGCCTCCTGCTGGCCGGAGGCCAGGACATCATCTGTCCCAGTGGATGTTGAGAACAAGTAACTCACAGCTTTTAAAACCAAAAGGCAGCTGCCCAGAGCTGGTGGAAATTTTGCATTCAACATACTGCTCCTAAACTCCTAAGTCCATCTGTAGAGTCATTTAGCTGAAGAATAAACAGCTCCGGCTGTCATGTGCCTTTAAATAAACTTGAAAACCGACAGCCTAGACTGGCTCAATGCTGATTTTTAGACATAAAGGCGGTGTTTAGGGAGTATTGAAAAGACACATTGAAAATACAACAGCAGCTATGGTCGGGTATAGTTCAGCCTATTGCCAGTGCTTATACTGATTACCCTCACCCTTGATGACAACGATGTGGACCTGGAAAAGCACAGCAAGATGTGGTCTGTGGATCATTCGCACCATAGTCCATTGAAGTTCTTCATACAAGTACAGATTCTCTGGCCAGCACCTACCGAATGTTGACATTCAGGAGCAAGAGGCCCGAGGGATTTGAATTAATATGAAGCAGGCAAGCAGATAAGGACCCCTCTTCTTCGCCCAAGGCAATGCATTCTTGGGCGTAATAAGACCAACTAGTGCTAAGGTTACCAGGACTTACCTTGTGAGTGCAAGAACTAAGGCCTGATAAGATCTTTGATGCCAGCACTCACCAGAGAAGGCTGTATTCCTCCTCTGAGAGGCTCTTCAGCAGGGACAAAGGCCAGGAAAGGAATGACAGAGAAGAATGCACTGCCCCCCTTGGCAACCGCCCTAGCAATGGACTCTTTCCTGGGTGGACAGCCCCATGTGGGGAGGGGAGTAGCTTGGGAAAAACCATAGAAAAGCCAATTTAAAATCAAGGAGGCATTCTCACCTGCTGCCCGATCACGTGTGTCACCTGGGCACATGTGTGCTGCCAGTTCATGTACACGGAGCCTGCATGCATGCTGCCCACATCTCCTGGCTTCAGATGTGGGCTCAGCTCTCTTGTCAGAGAAGCCCTTGGTTTCTTTTTGTATTACTCTCTCTCTCTCTCTCTCTCTCTCTCCCGCCTCCCTCCCTCTTTCCAAATTTCTAAATAACAGTTATTTTTACTTCCTTTCTGCTTATGTTCTACTGAAAATTCTTTTTCTGTGAGGGAAAGACAATGGACCGAGAGGCCTGGGTAAGGTCTAGGACTGACTTTTCTTTCCTGCAAGGAGCAAGGCTCACAGCAAACACATTAGCCCTAGATTTCCCCAGCCATTTGCGGGCTGGCAGAGGGGGTTTAGAGAGAAGCAGCAGAATCCCTCCTCCAGGCTTCCGCCTCTCTCGGTCCCCACTTCACGTAAGTCTCTCAGGGTCCCTACTAACATTGCTACTTCAAGCCCTCAAGGGGGCTTTAATGCCGGGGCCATTGAAGAACGCAGCGTTCCAAGACTGGGCCATATCAACAGATCCTGGGTAACTGAGGTCTGCTTTTCTTAGCTCTCAAATGAGAATAAACAGTTTCACGGGGGTTACTTGAGGTTCTGGGCTGGAGGAGAAACCTCTGGAGATGTCTCTGCACCGGAAATGGCACTTTACAAGGTCATGTTTCCTCTGCACCTTTCTCCCAGTTCCAGTTGCCTTCAGACAGTGCCAAATGACAGCAGAGGCTGGGTCAGAGCCTGGGAGCATTTAAAGGCAGCCTCAGGTGGGGTCACACATCTGAAATCAGTTGATGCCTCACTGGATCCGTTTGTGCACGCCATGGAGGATGACGAGCTGGTTCCAACTGGGAGCTCAAGTACTGCCAGAAGTGATTCCTGAGCACAAAGCCAGGACTGAACCCTGAGTGGTACCAGATATGGCCCCAAAGGGCTGGTTTAGGAGTAGAGAAGAAGGAAACAGTCCTGCCCTCACAGAGTTTAGTGGTGGGGAGAAGCTAAACACTTCGCAGCATTAAAGTGAGAGTGGAGCACTACTGACAGGACTGGAGTACTCTTATATTGGCACTCCCATGTCCATGTAGTGGACAGGAAGGGAAGGACCACAAAGAAGATGACGCCATCTTCCCCAGCCTGGTCACCTCTGAGGTTGAGTCCTAAGAAGAAGAAAGGAAATAGGTGGGTGATGGAAATAGGTCATAGGGAGACTCAGGCCCAGGAAGTCCCAGGCCAGGAGTATTGCAAATAGATGGTGTTTCAGGAAAGGTGTGTATGTGGGTGGAAACATAGATGGAGGCAAAGGGAGGACAGTCGGCAGTGTGTGTGTGTGTGTGTGTGTGTGTGTAGGGGTGCATAGGGGCAAACTGCCTAAGAAAGCTTGTTGGGGATCTGATTCCAAGGGCAGTGGGAGCCACCAGAAGCTCGCAGGGGAGAGTCAAGCAGAGGGAGGCTTTGGGGGGGAACACCCTTGCTCTGGGGAGAAGCAGGGAAGATCCTGGATTGTTGCTTCATTCAGCGTTGTCCTCACATTTGATGGTGTTGAGAAAAAGTCATCCCTGCTGATGTTGAATGAAATGACTTTTGCCAAGAGCCTGCTCTTACTAAGCGTCGTTTCCATTAATCTTCCATTTCTGAGACTGCATTGAGGATGCTGTAGGACTCGCTGCATTAAGAGACTCGTTTAGGAGGCCGGTGGGGTTCAGTGGTCTAAACTAGGCTGTGGCAGGAAGTGAGAAGACGCTGATATATTTGAGAGATGTGAACTGCAGGGTATGAATGGATGAAGGGAAGGAGGGCTGCACTGTCAGTCCTGCTGCTGGGTTATCGGGGTCGGACAGAAAGTGGATGAAGTTTTTTTTTGTTTTTTGTTTTTTATTTTTTTGGGTCATACCTGGAAATGCTGGAGATCAAATATAGGTTGGCCACATGCACTGCGAACACCCTGCCCACTGTACTCTGGCACCATTTTTTGGTCTTTTTTGGGAAATGGAGCTTTGGTTTGGGGGCTGTATCTAGTGTGCTCAGGGGCTATTCTTGAACTACATCAACTAGGTACCATTGCAGAGGAAAGGGTTGGTGGGGGAGGAATGGAGCCCAGTGGTTGTTCAGGACCACGGATAGCAACAGGCATTTACAGGGCCCCAACTGACCTAGGTCTGCCTACTTTGAGATGGTCGGGAACCATAGTTAAGCAGAAGCAATGGAACTACAAACCCTAATAGATATACCTGGGTTCTTGTGTGTGTTCATTTATTCATTCAGTTCATCATTTGGTTGGAGAGAGGGGAAAAGAGGGAGAGAAAGAAAGCGAGAAGCATTGCTATTGATTCCTGGTGATTCTCAAAAGCCTCAGTGGTTTTCTTCACCATCAAGGTCCACAGGGTTGCCCTTCTCCATTCAGTCACCTGCCCTGTACCCGACAAAGTTAAAGGTGATTCCCATCCTTGAGACCATGAGTGTCTAATAGATAGCATAAGTGGATTAGGAGGCTTCATTCCCAGCATGACCGCTCTTGCCTTTCTGCCTTCCATGGAGCTTGGGACATGGCGGGCTCCAAGATGAATACAAATGCTGATAGCGCAGATGGAGCACAGAGCTTGGCCCTCGTGAGCAGTGGATCATGACCATGGTCAGACAAGGCTCAGTCCCTTTGCTGAGATGGGGAGACAGCCTGCCCCCTCACTTTGGGGAAGCAGATGTAAAGCAGCACCAATAAATTAGACCCCAGCGGTGCTTGCTTTACTGAAACATTTCATTTAATGATTCTTTCTCGGCCACACGTTCACATTGCTCCATCAGCAATGTGACTTGTTTGGTGTGAATAATTCAGTGTCTTGCAGGGGTTCTGACTTCCACGGAGAATGCGGCACTGTCAAAGATTGTTAACTGATCCTATAGAGCAGAACTGAGCTCCGGTTCGCTGTGGAGTCAGAAGACACTTGGGAAAACAGTAAGAGGAGAATAAAAAAGAAAAAATACTTTTCCCAGCTAGCAACAGAAACCACTCTCCCAAAACTCTACCCACACGCACATCTTCCCTCTTCAAAGTATCTCATGCTTGGTCTGGGGAGAATTGGGTTCAAAAGAAATTTCTGAGGATGCCTTTCCAAGGCAAAAAAAAAGAATTTTTAAGTGAAAAAGTTTATCTCTGGAGGAGTGTGCTGGCTGCCTCAGCCCAGAAGATCTGGAAAATGATAAAGTATTAGCACATGTCCAGAGAAAAGGATCCAGTCATTTTCTTCCTAGCTATGTGGTCTAAGAAAATCACTTCTCTCTGGGCTCACTTGTAAAGTAGAACCTTGGATTAGAGAGCATAAGTTCTTTTTTCAGGGGAGGGCTGGTTTGGGTCATACCTAGTAGTACTTAATGTCATTCCCAGGGACTCAGTGGTACTAGGGATTGAGCCCAGACCTCCCACATGCAGAACATGGATTCCAGCTCTTTGAGCTTTCTCCCCTGCCAGATATATCAGAAATCCTTTTTTTTCTCTTTAAAATTTTGGATCCCTCCCAGTGGTACTCAGGGGCTTTCTCCTGGGCAAGGCAAATGCTCTATCTGCTGTACTATGGTTCTGGCCCCATATCAGAAATTCTTAACCAAGAACTCTGGTGGTCAACGTGTGGTCAGTGAAGTCTCTGAAATATTGGACAAAATCCATTTGCACATGCATTTGGGGAAGGCGTTTCTGAAGTGTTGCCAAGGATTTGGTGAGACATGGTAGGTGGTGACTTTTCCTTCATCTTTCCATCCCATCAATCCATGAACGGGAACTCTAAAAATAGTCATCCGAGGCTGCAATGATACCACAACAGGAAGGGTGGTTTTTTTGTACATGACCTACCTGGGTTTGACTCCCATTATCCCCAAGCCCACCAGGAGTGTTCCCTGAGTGCAGAGTCAGGCCTGAGCCCTGAGCACAGCCAGATGTGACCCCAACACAAAAAAGCTCACCTCTCCCTATCCCCCGTGCCTTCCCCTGAATTCCCCATTTACATCCTATCTGGACCTCCACACCCTCTTTCCATTGCTTCCATTTTTGCTCTTCAGTGGAAAGGTAGAGCTCCATTGGTGGGAGGGCAAGCTGTGAGACCACGTAGCACTTGCCCCTGCAGCAGGGACCCCGGATAGACGTGCTGCTGGGGAAGCTGAGCCCACCAGGCAAGAGCTGCAAAGGACAGGGCTCTCTTAGATGTGTAACTGGCAGCCTTGGAGAAGGACATTAACATCCTTCCTTTCGTCGTGCTCCTGGGATCGCACAAAACAGAACAGGGAGTCTGTGCCCTTCAGCTGAGGCTGTTGATTCTCAGTCCACAGGGGATTCAAACACAGTCTCAGTAAATCAAGCAAATCCAAACCCACAAACCAGGCAAATTAGGGAGTGATTACAGCTATTTGTGTTTCAGAAGTTCTCTTTGATTTCCAAAGGGTTGTCTTTAAGTAGCATCTTTGGAGTGTTGACAGGTCTGTGTTTGCTGGAAGGGCTATGTATGTGAGTGTGTGTTTGTGAGAGAGAGAGGGAGAGATAGAGACAGAGAGAGAGCTATACTATAACAAGTGTTGCAGATTCCCTGATTGGAGGCCATTCTTTCTAAGAAGGGGGCATGGTTGGAACTCTGCAAATAGATGGACCAACTGATGATGGAACCAGAGGTCCAGTGAAACCATCAAGGCTTGCATAGGGTGCATAGCAAGTGTTCAATCAATGCCATCATGATTATTCTCGAAATTTGCTCAGGACTGCTCACCACCAGCTAGATGCGTCCCAGTGCAGTCTAGCGCCGACACCCCCAGAGTTAGGGCACTTTTGGGGGGTGGGTAGCTGAGTCTGTCAAGGCTGCGTCAACTCCAGACACCAACTAGGAGTCATGTATGTCTCTTGCCACACCACCACCCCCCACTTTTGCCACAAAGTTAGGGGTTCCAATGACTTCCCTTTCAGTTTGGGAATTCACCGAACAGCCCATAGAACTCATGGATCACACAGTACTTAGGACTCTGCTCTTGTATAAAGAGCATCACTCAGGAACAGCTGAGCAGAAGGGATGACTTAATGCATCTGGCAAGGTGGGGTTGGGGGTCGGAGCTTCCATGCCCTTTCCCTAGGGAATCAGGAATTGTGGTCCTCCCCACACATCCATATATACTCCCACTTGGAATCTCCTTCATGTCTTGGGGTCCAAAAGTTTTCACACCTCTTTTATTTTATATAGGTATAATTGATTGTATCATGGCGATTGCATCATGTGGTTAAACTCAGTATCCAGCCCTCACTTTTTCTCTCCCATGAAATGGGTTGAAGGCCAGTTCATTTGGGGCCAGAGAGACAGTATAGTGGTTACAGCACATGCCTTGCAAGCGGCCAACCCTGGTTCCATCCCTGACACAATCCTCTGCGTGATATGGTCCCACAAGCACTGCCAGGGTGGCTTAGGGTAATCCCCAGCTACATAATGCCTGCGTAACACTACATCCTTGGACCCTTGCATTGAACTGCCAGCCAGTTCATCATGAATCACTGAGAGCTTACCCCCACCCCAAGCCTCTTGTGCACTGCTTTGGAGGTGCCCTGCCCTAAAAGAAAACTCCCAGTGTTGATTCTTGAGGAAAGCAATTCCTCTCCTAGATCCCTCTGTGGCCCAATGCTCACCCTTCTCCCAAAGAGTCTCACTGTCAAGAGCTAAGGCTTTCACCCAGTTCCTAAGAGTTTTGAGGCAGGAACCTGGGATTAAGCATGTGCTTCACTACAGTACTTTCCTCTCTGTTGTGCTGTCCCCTGCAGTGTGAGCAGAAGCAAGGTTAATCTGTTGGTCCCACCCTCCAAAGGAGCCTACACTTTAGTCGCTGATGGCTGATGGGCATTTGCAGAAAAAACAAAACAAAACAAAATCCGCCCCAACTCTCATACACTGTTGGTGGGAATGTCGACTTGTACAACCTTTCTGGAAAACAATATGGACATTCCTCCAAAGACTAGAAATTGAGCTCCCCTTTGACCCAGCCATACCGCTCTTGGGAATATACCCTGGAAAGCCAAAAACACACAGCGGAAACACAATCCGCACTTTTATTTTCATAGCAGCACTATTCACAATAGCCAGAACCTGGAAACAACCAGTATGCCCGAGAACTGATGACTGGATAAAGAAACTGTGGTACATCTACACAATGGAATACTATGCAGCTGTCAGAAAAAATGAAGTTATGAAATTTTGCTATAAATGGATGGATATGGAAAGAATCATGTTGAGTGAAATTAGTCAGAAGGAAAGAGAGAGACATAGAATGACTGCATTTATTTGAATGACATAAATATACTAGGTGATCTTACCGAAAGTGGAAATTACCACAAGCGTGTGGGAGTCAGAGGTTAGTTTAGATAGAGAAGGGAACATGTGTGAATAAATGTCTAAAGTTCTGATGCTAACATAGAACTGAGCATTAAATACAGACAAAAAATGCAAATGATGGCTTCTAAGTGTATGTAGTGCAACCCACAATGTGTGGGAGAAGGAGGAGAGAGAGAGAGGGAGAGGAGAGGGAGATAAAGAACCTGCCATTTAGGCAGGATGTGGGAGGGGGAGGGAATTGGGGACATGGGTGGTGGCTGGGGGGCACTGGTGGAGGGCGGGGTGCTGGAACACTGTGTGACCGAAACCCCCAAGCGTGAACAGCATTGTAATTGTATATCTCACGGTGGTATAATAAAATGTTTTTAAAAAAAAACCGCCCCATAAAATTCCACAGGTCAGACAAGCTGCACTTAGAGCCTTGTGGCTGCACATTTCCAAATTCCCAGGGAGCCAGGGCAATTGCCTGGTCCCCAGGGGACTAGCTGCATTTCTCACCTCAGTTTTCCCCATTTGCTCTCATGGAAACTCTCAAATCCGGGGCCAGAGAGATAGCCCAGCGGGTGGGGCGTCTGCCTTGCACGCGGCCAGCCTGTGCTGGCCTGGGTTCGATCCCGGCATCCCATATGGTCCCCCAAGCACCGCCAGGAGTGACTCCTGAGTGCAGAGCCAGGAGAAACCCCTGAGCATTGCCGGGTGTGACCCAAAAAGCAAAAAAAAAAAAAAAAAAAAAAGGAAACTCTCAAATCCACCCCCTACCACCAACTCCAGTTGGAAAGAGCACTGGCCACTGTAGAGTTAATCTTTTGCAAAGATCCAGATGGGAGGGAAGAAGCTGGCTCCCAGATTGCCCCTCGCCACCCCCCATTTGAATGCACTGCCCCATTGTTGTGCTTTTGGACAATTCCTAGATGCTTCACCCCATAAAAGCCTGCATCTGGGCAGGTCTGCAGATTTATCGCCTCCGCTGTAGGAGTCTTCCTCTCCTTAAAAGCACTTCATTTTCTTTCCCCGCAATTTCCCTGAAGTTACACTTCCAGTCATGCATATAACCACAGGGACCGTAGTCTAGACTCTGCCCGACACTCTTTCAAGACCCCCCAGGTCAGGACCACACAGAGCTGACACTCCAGGCATGTTTCCCATTGTTTTATCTTCCCACGTTGCTTTCTTCTTTTTCTGTATTCATTCGCTTATTTATTCTTTTTTTTTAAATATTTTATTACACCGCCATGTGATATACAATTACAAAGATGTTCATGTTTGGGTTTCCGTCATACAGTGTTCCAGCACCCATCCCTCCACCAGTGCCCATTTCCCACCACCAATGTCCCCATTTCCCCCCCCCTCCCCTAGCCCGCCTCTATGGCAAGTTCTTTATCTCTTCTCTCTCTCTTTTTTTCTCTTCTCTTACACATTGTGGATTGCAATACATACATTCAAAGATCATCATGTATATCTTTTTTCCTATATTCAATGCTCAGTTCTAGGGTGGTATTATCATTTTTGACAAATATTAGCACACTGTTCCCTTCTCTGTCTTACCCAACCACTGATTCCCACATGTTTGTGGTAGATTCCACCTTTTTTTTAATTGAAAGATGCTCATGTAGAGCTTTGGTTCTACAGTGTTCCAACACGCATCCTCCGCCCAAACCCATCTCCCATCCCCAATGTCCCCACCTCCCTCTGCCCTCCCGCACCTCAACCACTTGGCGGGTTCTGTATGTCATTTCTTTCCTCTTTATATCTCCTTCCCAACAAACTTTCCTGCTCTTCGTTGAATGCAGTGCATTAAAAGACATTACTGTTTCACTATTTTAGTGGACTGCGCGGCCCGCATAGCGGCCACGCGACCTGGGCTCGAATTGGCTTTGCTCTGTTGATCTGGTCTGAGGCAGTTTCGCACGTCCGACAGCAAAAATGGTGGCTAGTGTGATGGGCGAGTCTCATCCGGCTGCTTCCGGGACCCCTCAGAGGCGACGGGCCCACTCCCAAAACCCATCTGCCCTCCTCGGGGTTCCATGGTCAGCTAGGCCCGGCGCGAGCCGCGCCAGCCTCCCCAGCCGTCCGTGAGGCCCTGTATGCTGGCCCGTGGGCAGCTTGCGGGCAGGGCCACCAGGTTCGACAAGATCCGCTTATTTATTCTTTGATATCTGCCTTCCCCCATCTCTTCCTGTTGTCTTTTTTTTTGGGGGGGGTGGTTTGTTTGGTTCTGGTTTTTATTTTGAGCCATACCCTGTGACACTCGGGACTTATGCTTGGCTCTGTATTAAAAAATCACTCCTGATGGTGTTCAATGGACCTACCATACGGGATGCGGGAGATCAAATTGGGTTTGACTGCATGCAAAGCTACTGCCCTACCCACTGTACTACCTTTCTGGCCCTCTCCATGTTGCCTTAATTGGCGAATTCCGCCTCCACCTTCAAGGTTCAGCAGAAATATAATTTCTTCTGAAGAGCCTTCCAGGATTACCTTTAAGCATATCCTCCTCCAGGTCTCCAGACGTTGATTCATGCTCTGGCCCAATCTGCCAATCACTTAATCATAGCTATTTGATTTCTGTGTAGGAGCTGGGAACAGTTCCTGTTGGACTATTGTGCTCATCACAGTGGCATGCAATGCTGAGCTGGCACTCAAAAAATATTTAGGACCAGAGCAAAAAGAAGATGGGCGGCATTGCATTCCCAAGTAGTGGGCATTCTACTGCAGAAAGTCAGGAAAACAGGAAATCTGGTCTCTCCGTGAGAAGCTATGTTCAGTTTTTGCTTCATATATTTGTTTTCAGAACTTTCCATCTCCTTCCCCACAAAAAGAGAATCTTCATTTTTTTCTTGTCTTTTTTTTTTTTTTCAATTTTGGTTTTTAGAACAAACTCAGAGGTGCTCTGGGCTTACTCTGGCTCTGTTTTCTCCCGCTTGGGCTTATGTAAGGGATGCCAGTGACCAAATCTGGGTCAGCTACACCTAAGGCAAGCACCCTATCCACTGTACCATTGCTCTGGCTCCGAGAATCTTCATTTTTCAGGAGGGCCAGCAGTGTCTTTCTACTCTGCCCTAATGCATTACCCCTCAAAAAATCATCCTGTTGTGAATTTTATTCCTCACCATTTTTTTGGTAATTGATTTATACAATTATGTAGCAAGCTACAACATTTGTCCTGTATTTGTGCAAATGAAATTATATCACACAGGCAATTACAGAAAAAAATTCTGATATTTTTGGACTTACAATGTTATGAACATCTTTCCACGCCATTAAATATTCTCCTACAACACCCACTCTAATGCCTGCCTAGAATCCTAACATCTGGATACATCTCCATTTATTTGACAAATCCCTTGCTGCTGGACATTTAGAATGATTCCAGTATTTTTTATGCTAAAAAAAGTCCTTATAGATAATCTTTGCTTGTATTCATTATTATTTCTTCAGAATACATCCCCAGAGGGGATTTCTCTAAAGTTTGTACCCCCCAAAAAATGTATGACTTCTGATTTATGTTAGCAACTTGCCTTTTCTAGAAAGACCAGAAAGCTCACTACACAGGCACAGTACCTCTGATAATGACCTCAGAGACCAGCAGGCAGAAGAGGACAGGGGGACAGTCTAATGTTTGCCACATCCCTGGCTGTTTTGTCTGATGATCAAGAATTATGTTGCATCTCTTTACTGTATCAAATACAAATAACCTCACGGACACTTTTACTTCTATTCATTAATTTGTGTATGTGTTTGTGTGTGTGTGTGTGTGTGTGTGTTGGGATCACACCTGGCAGTGTTCAGGGGGCTATTCCCGGCCCTGTCTTCTGGATTGATCCCTGGCACTGCTTGAGGGGGCCCATATGTGGTGCCAGGGTTCAACCTACCAAGGCCAGCTACAAGCAAGGCAAATGCTTTACTGCCTGTCCCATCCCTCCAGCCCCTCATGAGGACTTTGAAACAAGAATCCTGTCCTGTCTCTAGTTTCTTGGACTTTAATTGTCATTGTTTGTCTCTTCTGCTACTAGAAGCTGGTCTCCTTTACAGGCGCTCTATTTTATTTTCTTTTTGGATCACACCTAATGATGCTCAGGGGTTACTCCTGTCCCCGCACCCAGGAATTACTCCTGAGTGCTTGGGGGACCATATGAGATGCCGGGAATCGAACCCGGGTCGACTGTGTGCAAGGCAAACGCCCTCCCTGATTATTGTACTATCGCTTTGGCCCTTGCTCTGTAATTTTTAACCAGAAAAAAAATTTGTGAGGACTCTTTCGAATTTGCAATTCTGATTCTACATGGGTCATTCAGCTCATCGATTTTGCTCTTCCTTTCTGGCGCCTGGTATTGAATTTGTCTTTATTTTTTGTTTTTGCTCCAAGGGATGTTTGTGAGGGTTATGATGTTATCTCTCATCCAGACTTTCCACACGCAGGGTCAGAATGTCAGCTCAGAGGCTCTGTGGACTGGACTCGCAGACCTTCCTGCACTGTTCCCCGCCCCCACCCCCGGCTGCTGCACTGCCGTTGGATGTTGTCCAGAGCAGAGAACATTGCAGTTGTGAGGGAAGTCAGCCCCTGTGGGAACGGGGGACCTCATGGGGTCATGTCCACATGCTTATTTGAAAGAGTCATAGCAGTAAAATTAGGGAGCAGAAAAGAAGCATGCTCTAGGACAGGAAGGTCTTGCCCTCTGATCCCTGCACCCTTTTATCCCACACCCCTATATTGTACACAGCAGTAACAGTGGAAATAGCCAGCCTTTGTTCACTGCCAAGCATACCCCCTAGTTTATTCATCACAAGGGCCTTGCAGCATAGAAATTAGTCTTGTAACCTCCCCAACTCCCCATCCTCTTGTTATTTGTCAGTAATGGGGCAGGTTCAGAGAGGCTGAACAACATGCTTGAGGTCACACAGCTGTGGAAAGTTGGAGATGGGTTTTGTGTCTAGTTCATCCAATTCACGTCTCATCTGTCCCCAGACACAGATGCAGTGTCTTTTGCATATGTCCCCTTAGCTCCACTGGGGACTTTTCTCCCGAGATGGGTGGTTAGCTGTTTTTTTCTTGTCTTTTTGAGCCTTTTCATATAATTTTGCTGATCCAATGCATGTCTATTTCTAGCAACAAGATAGAGCCTAAACAGCCACATGATTCTACCTCCCTTCTCCTTACACACACACACACACACACACACACGCACGCACACACACACTTACGCAGCCCATTAACCACACCTAATTAGTACATTCCCTCCCTCTCCTGAGCAGTGCCACCATCAACCTCTCCATGACTGCGTCAACCTCAGAGGGCTGCATGATCAGACAGAAATTCCAGGGGAGCTGTGCTGGGCTTTTCCTTGCCTTCCATGCTACAAAGAAGCACAGATCCGGTGCTTCTCGACCAAGTCCGCCCCAAGGGTGTAAGCAGTTACCAACACCTTGTTCCCTCTCCTAATGATTCTGCTTTGCCTTCTCTGCCTGTCACCGGGGCTTTAAGAGCTTGAGATGTTCTTCGGTGATTTCACCCTTGAGAAGCACTTGGGTGAAATAAGCTAGTACCACCCCAAGGGGTCTGTCATGTTTGTCTCCTGGCTGGATTTGGGTGCCATCCCGCCCTGCTAGCCTTGCCCTTCTAACCTTAGCATTTGAGAATACCCAGCCCTCCCCCCACCCCACCCCAGGGGCTGGTTATAACAGCTTTCTGGCCGGCTCCCCCATGAGTTTTTGATTTGCTAGATCTGGGATGGAGGCTGAGACTGTATGTTTTCACCATCTGAGAACAATTCTTACTCTTCCAGTGTCTCCTCTCAGCATCATCCCACTGTCCTGTCACTCCAGCCTCAGATTATCTTTTATACCCCAGCCTTCCTGCCTGGAAGGTGGCTTGACAATGAAGTGAGATCATGTCTGACGATGCTTGACACTCACTGGTGCCCAGTAAATGAACTATTCCGCCCCCTTCCTTGGCAAGACAAAGTTGAATTCCTCAAGTTATGAATCATGCCATTAAGAATCAGACTCTGGAGGTGGAGGGATGAGAATTGAATTCTAGTTTGTCTCTTACTTAGTGTCCTCATCTACAGAATGGGCATAAATATTTACTGACACTTAGGGAGCCTGGAAAGAATTTGGACCATGAATTTCTGATGATTTCCAAAAAGAAAAACATATACTGCCAGCTTCTTCTCCTGCTCAGGTGAGGAATAACAAGGCTCCAAATAAGGGTGAATTGGAGACACGGATTTTATTCTAAGGATATTAGGTATGGGGAGCATGCTTAGCCCTTCTAGAAATGGAATAGAACACCGTCATTCCAGCATGTGGTCACTCCAGGAAGCACCCGGGTTGAAGACAGCCTGAAGCCCAGAAAATCTACATCCCCTAGGGAGCTCTGCCAGCTTTATACCCCAGAATATTGGAGTGGTGAGAGAAGAAATCCGGGCATGTGCGATGGAACGGCCGGAACAGCTTTCCTCTGGGAATTCTGGCAACAAGAAAAGGCAGCAGCCCCAAGAGGGAGAGTGAAAACCAACGAAATGAGGCCAATGCATAATGCAAGGACCTGCTTCCCCCCTTCCCCCTCACATGCTTAATTCTGTTTTGTTAAGTAATGATGGAATAAAAATTCAGGAGGGTGCAAGATGAGATGGGCAATTCTGTTTGATCAAATGCCAATCCCCGTTGCTTCCAGCCCAACGGGTTGCTTTGTCAACAGATAAATAGATCAGATGCCAAGGGGAAATGAAAAGTCACCAGCAGGGGCAATGACTGGAGAGTTGGGCACCAGAGCCTGCAGCAGGGCCGTGCCGTTGGTGGTTGATGGGGAATTATCAGGGAGCAGGGATGCAGTCAGGGGACATGATCCCCTTACAGGGAGCGCCCTCAGTCTGAAGCACCCTAAGCCAAGGTCGACCAGAGAACCATAGAAGGCCAGCAATTGTCTGGCCTCTGTTAATGCTCCGTTTTGTGGGATTAACTGGGCTGTGTTGGGAGTAATTTATGGGGGAATCATTAACCTAATGATATTGGGTCTCTCTAAACTGCTTAGTCTGTCCCAGAGAAAATGGGTTTCATAAATCTGTGGCGGGAGGGATTCTGGGTGACTCATGGAAGGCTCACCAGAGGGGCGGAGTGGGGTCACGGGCCAGGGGACTGCAGTCTTCACTTGGCCAAGGGCAATGAAGGTCACATCTGCCTTTGTTTTGACGCACCAGCCCAGATAGTGCCTCAGATGGGGGGAGAGGGGGGAGAGAGGAGATGCAGTGCTCGGGGCTGGCATTGGGTCGAAACACTCAGCCTAGAAAAAGCATGTTGATTCTCTTGGTGGTTTGAACCACTGCAGATTCTCGCAATGGGGAGAAAGTAGCGGGCACTGAAGGTCACCCCTTGCCTTTGTTTTTATGCACCAGCCCAGACAGTGCGGTAAAGGGCGTGGAGGTTGAAACACTCAGCCCAGAAAAAGAAGGTTGATTCTCTTGGTGTTTTGACCCACTGCAGATTCTGGCAGTGGGAGAAGGTGGCACCCCATGCCAATCCTGTCTGGATTTCAGAACTCGTCCTCCCTCATGGAGTCAGCCATGAGCCTCTTTCCCACAGGCCGGGCTCTGCGTCTGTGCTGTGGTGCCAGTGGGGAGATTGGTTCCTCGGGACCACGAGGCTCCAGGGGAGCCCCTGAGGGATGAGTCCTCAGGAGAACAGGATGGGATGGAGCCGACAGGCTAGACAGGCCTTGGTATAGAGCCCCAGGCAAGCGCAGTGGCCCCAGGAGAGCCCAAGTTTAGTCTGTTTGGGGAATAGAATTGATGACCCCATCTGTGAGTGAACGGTTCTTGACCCATAGAGAAAGACCAGGTAATTCCTACCCCAGAAGTCAGTGTCGGCAGGAGTGTGCATGGACGCCAGGTGGCTCACGTTAGTTGGGGCCAGGGGCCCAGGAACCATAGCCTGGGTTCAGATCAGGCCTTTTCACGTGTAGGTGAGTACTGGGGCTCCCGAACCAGGGGAGTCTTCAGGAGATCTGACCCCTCGTTCACCTGTTCAGAGGGGCCTTACAAAGTCTCTAGCCTGCCAAGATGTCCCCCAACCCCACACCTTCCTGCTGCAAGGACCCTCCGTGCTCTCTCACCTTAGAGGGAGGAATGATTTGTGGGGAAGCGCCCCGTGCCCTGGCAGTGACTCAGTTCCAGCAGAGCCACTTGCTCTGGAATTTCTGTTTGAAATGCGGGGTCCTGGGTGGATTCTGGCTTGCTGGTTTACGTGGCCGTGATGGATCTTTTAATCTAATTAAGGGAAGGCGGAAGATTTCCCCCTGGTGCTTTTAGCTGCGGAAAGCTCTGGCTTTTAAGCAGAGCTTTTGTTTTAGGGGCAGGAGACCCAGAGCGGGGGTTTTGGGGGGCCAGGGGTGGGGCTCCCACTGCTGACTGTGTCTCTGGACAAGTCACTTAATCTCTCAGAAGTGTCAGTTTTGACCTCTAGGAGCCCAGCTTTGGGTCAGGCCCCTGCCATGTAGAAAATACCCATAGCGCTCTCCCCCAAGTGCCCATGTACCTTCATTATCCCATTTTGCTGATGGAGAAGCCGAGGCTCAGAGAGGCCAACTAAATTGTCCAGATAGCACAGCAAGTGAAGGGTGTGAGTTTGAACAGTCAGCACTGGAGTGGGGACTGTTGGCAGGAGGAACCGAGGAGGGATCCGGGCATTCAGTGTCACCACTTTAGCCACGAGATGCCAGGCTGGGACTGCAGGCTCTGTGGGGCCATCCATGACCAGCTGGGCTCCTGACCAGGGGGCACGAGCACAGAAGGTGAGTCGAGAATCTTCTATCCTGTCCAGATGTGGGCTGGCGTCTCATCAGGCGAAGTCTCTGCTCCCTCAAGACCTTCGTGGTAGAAACCTTAGTGTTTTGGCGACTACCTCAATGACCTTGTCCGTTTTCATTCCACACTGGATTCCCTGGTGCCTGGACAGAAATGCCCACACTGTCCTTGGAGTTATTTCTCTTTGATCACAGGAGAGAAGAGAAAGCAAGGAGCCGCACCCAGAAGCTACCATTAACCTCTGACTATTATTTGGTTTTGTTTTGGGGGGGGGAGCACATCCATTTATCTTCAGGGCTAAATCCTACATCTGTGCTCAGGGATTACTCCTGATGGTGCTTGGGAGGTCATAGTGCCTGGATTAGCTATTCTATTGCTATGGCCCCTTCCTGCTCCTTTCTAAATGCAACTTTGCATCCTATACACTCAGGACGTGCCATGGTGAAGACAGAAGTGAGAAGTCTGAACAGGAAATCACAGGATTATCTTTAGCAGGATGAAGAGGATCAAAAGACGCAAACAATCAAATACTCAGATTTCCCTCTCCCTCCAGCCTACTTACCTTTTCAGGCTTTGCTATTTTTTGGACAAAATACCTTTCAGGAATTTTGTGCCACCTGGGAGCCCATTAGCTGGGCCTGAGTGGCAGAATCCATTTTGAATGTTAGGAACTTGAGACGGATGTGTGACAACTAGGGAAGGAGTTATGGAAAACCCAAGGTCAGTGGCACCCATCATAGCCACTGGCTTTCAGAGAGGCAAAAAGGGCCCTAGGCCTGGCCGCTGCTCCCAGTTCTGAAGAAATGGATCAGAGCAACTCTCTGGCTTCTGTCTCCAGAGGAATTGAAGATAAATCTTTTTCCTTTGGCACATGCATTAGAAGGGAGAAACCATCTAGTCTCATCTGCTCAGAATTAATTTAACTCAGAGAGTGGGGGAGCAGCGGTGAAGACAGCCCAGCAGACTCTATTAAAGGTGGGGTGCCTGCCAGGAAGGGGCGTTTGGTGGACTTAACCACATGTGTCTTGGGAAGGGCTGGAAAGTGGAGTATTTTTGTTTGTATTGGGGTACATACCTGGTGATGCTCAGGGCTTACTTCTGGCTCAGGGATCACTCCTGGCAGGGCTCAGGGGACTATTACGTGGTGCCAGAGCTCAAATCTGGGTTGGCAGTGTATAAGGCAAGCGTATACTCTCGCTATGGCACTGAAAGTGGAGCCTGAGATACGTTCCTGCCGGAAGCTTCCATCTCTCCCAGGGAGCCCCTTCCATGCGGCTTGTTTGGCCTCAGTTGGGCCAGCCATAGCCACGGACACGTGGATACATGAACTTAGGACATCTCCATCTGGACACCGAGAATGGTTCTACAGTGGCTCATGGACCAAGCTGTTAGAGTCATTTCTGGGCTCTTTTTTATAGGAAGCTGCTGGAATTTTCTAGCACATGAGTGTGTGTATTCTAATTTTTGTGAGAGGTAGTTTTAAGTATCATTTGTCTCTCATAAGAATCCTGGCCAATAAAGGCCTACTATGAAAGAGGTTATAGCATTTATGTGATCCATAATTTCTCTCTCCATCTACCTGGCAAGAATTCAGTTCAGGAGCCAGAAAGATAATTTAGGAAATAAGGTGCTTGCTTTGCATATGGCTGATCATGATTCGATTGGATGGCCTCCTGAGCACTACTAGGGGTCACTCCTGAGTTCAGAACCAGAAGTAGCCGCTGAGCACCACCAGGTGTAGCCCAGCCACTCACTCTCCATCAGAACAATCCCATTCCATTCAATTCCTTCCATTTGTTTTGAGCTCTTACTGTACCATGAGCGTTTTATGAGGTTCCATGGGTTCAGAGACGTACCAATGCCCATATTTATTCAGAAGGAATTGAAAGTGACTTACAGATGGTTATTAGGCAATGTGAAAAATATTCATATGTTTGAAGTGGAGGGAGGTCAAAGAATGCTCACAACTCTGAATTTGGTTTGTTGTTTCACTGGTATCTTCTGCTTCAGTGTGGTTTGATACTCCAGACTCAGTATTTAGGCTTCCAGAGACTCCTTTGCCATTTGTTAGCTGGGTAACTTTCAGTTCAGAGGCTTCCTCTTTCCGGGGCTTCCCTTCTTCATCTGTCAAGTAGGGATAAAGCGAATCTATGTAGGTTGTCAGAAAAGCATCAGAAGATTGTCCCCTGTCTGGCACACACACGATCATCAGCTCTGGCCTCTTGGGAGCAGTGGGTAGGTGAAGGGTGAGAGCGGGCTGCTGGGATCAGCAGCAGATCATCTCTACACCCCTTAGGCTCCAAAGCCTTAAGGCCTGGCTTGGAAAACTTCTGGGCTTGGAAAAGTTCTAAAACCAAGTGTGTCCTGGAGGATAACGTAAGAATTGTTGGAGGAACGGCAAGGGCCAAAAGCAATTAGGGGTCTGAGCCTTTGGCTCAGAGGCCTGTGTCCATGCCCAGATTTGTCTCTGGATGTGCGTGGGGCTACCACTTGCCTGGATCCATAGGCTTGATTTGAGGGTGCACATTGCCCAAGATCGAGGCAGTGCTCATATCAGCAGATGGAAATTGGTCGTAGGGGATGGGACTGTGGACTCCAGCCCACTGAAGTCACTTGGTCCCTCCCCAGAACTCGGAGACCGTCTCTGTAAGGCAGGTGAGGGCTTGCTGAAGGAGGCTTGCAGAGAGTGAAGACAGTCCATTTTACAGAAGGGGAAACGAAGACACAGAGAAACTGGCCTAGGTGGCCAGCTGATGAATGGGGCCCTGTTAGTCTGTCACTCACCTGTCAGCTCTCAGTTCATGTCACCCACTCCCAGATTGTTTTGGCATTTGTATGGGAGTCACATGCTCCTCCCCAGAGCCATATCCCTGACCTAGAATCACCCCAGAGCTGAAAGGAGCCAGAGGTCGCAGGGGCGCTACTCGGTGTGTCCTCTCCCTCTGCCAGGCCTTCCCTCCATACCCCAAGAGCCCTCCTCTCCCCGCTCACTATCTCCCTCTTCTTGAGGGCCTCCCCACTTTGGCCTCGCTCCTGCCTCTGGCCTATTAACTCCTCGTCTCCTTGACCCACACCTTTTGTTATCATTCCTGCTAAATCCAGTCCAGCCCCTATACCAGAAACCTCAGAGGCTCAAGAGAGGCCCGGCCCCTAACAAAGGCAAGAGCCAGGTACAAGGCAGAAGGGTGGGGACTGTGGAAACGGGAGAGTCGAGGCCAGTGAGGAGACATCAGATGCTCCAGGGTTTCACTGATACTTCCGGAGGGGAGGCCTGGGGAAGTGGCTCAGATGAGCACTGGGCAAGAGGCGACAGACACGGAGATCTTGATGTACGGTTTCCCTCCACTCTCGGAAAGGCCCTCTCCCCTGCTTCCTCCCGTGACCATGCTCACTTCTCCGTGGTGAGGAGGTGAGAGGGGGCCCTGATGGGAGTCATGCTCTGGCCATGGAGGGTTATGGAAGTGCCGTGGAGTCCCGGTGGGAGGGTGGTGAGAAGGAGAGTTCCCCCTCCTCACTGTCTAGGCCACGCGGTCCCCCACATCGGTGGGATCAGGATGTCTGTGATCGCCATATGTCGGCAAGCGTGTCATAGGGCCACTGGGCCACTGCCACGCTTCTGATGGTTCAGGACATGACAGGCGCCCTACCAGCCAACCACCAGCTACCTGAGACTTGATGAAATAGACCTACTCCCCCCCTCCCCCCCCCCCCACTCTTCTTTCTGGCTTTGGGGCCACACCTGGCAGTGCTCAGGGCTTACTCCTGGCTCTGTGCTCACAGATCACTCCTGTCATAGCTCAGGGGACCCTATGAAGCCAGCTGCATGCAAGGCAAGTGCCCTACCTGGGTCAGCTACATGCAAGGCAAGTGCCCTACCCGCTGTACAATAGCTACAGTCCTTAACCTTGAACATTTTTGAGAGGTTCATCCACCCAATCAAAGCTGAATGAATCATCAGGTTCTCAGAGAGAGGAATTATTCTCTGTGAATGAGAGATGAATAAATCTACCTCCTGATTTCCTGGCGTTTACAGTCACAGTATGTAAAACGTTTGCATTTTGTCATCCAATTAAAACCTCATTTTATATGCACTAGGAAGCTCTGTTGATCAATAAATGCTGGATGACACCTTCCCGCAGCCAGGGCAGCCTGCCTGACACACACAAAGGAGGTGATGCCCCTGGGGCTGGCGGGGGCAGGGATGCTCATTTCATAGCAGGGACCAGTTTCTGCCTTGCTGTGGTGGGGGTTTAGGCACTCTTTGGAGCAAGCCGTTCTGGAAAAAAAAAGCCTGGCCCTTTGACTGCAGCAACTTCCTGGGTGAGCGGGTGATGCAGAAGGCTGGTGATTAGGGTGCACAGGGCACTTCTTTGTTCTGTTCAGTGCGTAGAGGGGATGTGTCTTTATTTTTTTTTAATGTGTGAGTTTAGCCAGTCTTGTGCAGGAGGCCTGGTACCTGCTCCTGTTCTGGAGAGAACAGGAAAGGTGGAGAGGAAAAACCAGGAACCACAGGAAGAATAGAAAATTCTGACTTCCAAAAAGCACCTTGGGAGTCGGGGCAGAGCCATAGTAGAGGGGTTAAGGCATCTGCCTTGCATGCAGCAGACCTGGGTTCAATCCTGAGCACCCTTAGGGGTGACCACTAAGCACAGAGCCAGGAGTATGCCCTGAGCACTGCTGGGTGTGGTGCCTAATGCGTCTCAGGCTGGGTCGGCAGCATGGTGGGTTGCAGGTAACTTGTGTTCTCATGAGCTGGGTGGGCTCCTGAACTCCCCGGAAACTCCCCGGAGTCCCTTCAAGAAGGGAGGGGGTCCACTCAGAATGACCTGTCGCCGCTCTGGGATCCCACCGTGTCATACCATCACTTTCGGGGCTGAGGATTTCAGCCTTTATGCTTGGGGTGTGGAGCCCAAACATTTGGACAGTAACAACATATGGAACCCCAAGAGTATATCACTGAGAGTGTTCTGTGTGTGAGAGAGAGAAAGAGAGAGAGGTAGAGAGAGAGAGGAGAGGGGAAAGAGAGAGAGAGGGAGAGGGAGAGAGGGAGAGAGAGAGAGAGAGAGAGAGAGAGAGAGAGAGAGAGAGAGAGAGAGAGAGAGAGAGAGAGAGAAAGTAGCTGTTGTGTATTTTGTCCGTAATGATCTTAGCTGAGTCCAGGCTTCTGGAGAGGAGTTTCTGCACTGGGCATGTACATCTGCGCTTTTCAGGAAGGGGCAAGCGAACCACCTTTGGGCACCAGGTTTGCTTCAACATCAGTACTGCAGGACGCTTGGGCAGAGCCACCATGGACAGTGGAAGCCCCACCCCACGCCCCCCCTCGGGCCAGTCAGCAGCCAAGACTGGTTGAGGAGAGAGGGAAAAAAAAAGAAATCCACATTTGGACTCAAAATTGTAGCAGGCAGCAATTTTGTCAAGAAGCTAAGGATTTGCAGTGGAGAGAAAAGTGCAGTGGGCTTGGGTTTATTTCTTGGTGCCATCTTTATGTCTGCATTGGAATGAAGTTCCTTTCCCTTCTCTCACGCCCCAAGAGAACTTAGCTGTGGTCATTAGGGTCCAGGTGAACTGTATGGTGTTCACTGAACCATAGTTGTATGTTTCCAGTTCTTGGTTCTATTATTTAAAGCAGCATAACTGCTTGCTGTACATAGCCATCTACTTGGTTTATTTCTTGTGACTCTTGAGACCCTAATGTGTGTGTGTGTGTGTGTGTGTGTGTGTGTGTGTGTGTGTGTGTAGGGACTGTTTTAATAGACTTGTGCATGTTCCTTAAATCTGGGAGGGTTTGTAGATGGTAAGGGTTTAGGATGTTTTAATAAAGAAAAAATCACTGCTAATATTTCTTTTCTTGCTACATATACAATTAGCAAATGTTCTCTGCTCACTGATGAACTTTGTTTATTTCCATGTTAGGTTCAGGATCAGCCGTCTTAGAGTTATAGAAATAATTGTTTGATTAATGTGTGGGAATTTACATTTTCATTACACTCCCGAATAAGTTCTATTCCAATTAGCTGCAACGCCCGTGCTGATCTAGGCCACCGGAATGGCAATTTTCACCCATTAAGTAATAACTGTTATATTGATTGGTGATAATTGGGTGCAGATAGTAAATACACATTAGCAGAATTTAAATTATATACCAACTGGCTCCATTTGCTTCCAGAGCAGTAAAGTTCTAGAGATGAACACCCCTGGTTTGGATACGTGCAGTTATACAACGCTGCCAACCCCAGTTTGATCTGTTAAGTCAGAGAGTTGCCAGAACTCCAAGTCGGCGGGCAAGTAGCTCCTCTCATCTCCCCGCCCCAGGCCTCTCCACTCGCCTCCCTGCCTCAGTCTCTCAACAACCCTCAGTCTCTCCCCATGGCCTGTTCTTCTGGATTTCAATGTGCAGACTGGTGCCCAAGAATCTTCAGAACACAGCTGCTCCCTAGACATCCATTTATGTTGTGGCTTTTTGATGCGAGCACAGACCCACTCCAGGTAGTTCTGGGAAAAGCATTTATTGTAAGGACCAGTAGAGTGGAGAGACAGAAATAAGTACTTGGAGGAATTGTAGCTCAAGTCCTTTCGTCTGATCTTTCAGTCTCTCTAACTCTGCCGATGCTTTCTCTGCCCTCCCTCCCTCCCCCCCCACCTCTTTTCCTTCGCCCTTTGCCCTCTCGGCCATGTGTCCGTCATTTGCCTTCCACTCTTGAGTAAATTGCCATAGACTTAACCGCTGTGATAAAACTTTCTTTGCATGCTAAAAAATTAGTCCTTGTTGGGGCTGAAGTGATATTTCAGCAGGTAGGATATTTGCCTTTGCACACAGCTGACCCGAGTTCAATCCCCAATACCCAGTATGGTCCCCTGATTTCCGCCAGGAGTGATCCCTGAGTGCAGAGCCAGGATAAGCCCTAAGCACTGCTGGCGTGTGGGACGCCCCCCGCCCCAATATTCCTTGTACTTCATTTCAATATTATATATTTCCAAATAATTTCAGTATTACGTATCAGAAAGGGAATTTTAAAATCAGTGTCATAAGTGCAAATCCACTCTTTTCTGGATGTACAGTAAAATAAAATTCAATTAAAAATAAATTATCTCCTACAACTGCAGTAGTTTCCCATCCCACCAGTGTGTGTACTTCCGACCTCTTGGTACCATAGGATTTGACCATAGCCTCAGCACCAGGGCTGGGGTCTCTTGGTAGCCCTGTCCAATGAGCAAGGACCAGACAGAACCTGCCCAGCAGCTTTCCAGCTCCCAACCCAGAGCTAAGCAGAGCTCACTCCCTGGTAGCTTGGTATGTCTCCCACCACCGTAAATGGGCACCCACCGTTTATCTCAGTACCACCATGGGGGCACTTTAGTAGGCCCATTTTTTCTGTCCTTACAGCCAGAGCCTGGGAGACTGCCAGGGAATGGGGCACATGGGACCTGTGCTAGAGCATCATGGGATCAGTCAATATCAGACAGCATCAGCATTATCAGCCACACAAGGCCAATGGTCACTACTCTTGGGAACCCATGCTTGGTCTCTCAAACTTTGAACCCAAAAGATGTCCACAAAAGAAGGAGATTGGCGCACCACGTGAGCATGTGTGCTGCGTGCGTGTGTGTGTGCGGTGTGTATGTTGTAGCGGTTAGAAAATATTTTGCTTGTTTCTTTTTTGATTTTTGCACCACACCTGGCAATGCTCCTGGCTCTGCGCTCAGGAATTACTCCTGGTGGTGCCCAGGGGACCACATGGGATGCCGGGGATCGAACCTGGGTGGGTCGCATACAAGGCAAAAGCCCTACCTGCCGTACTATCACTCTGGCCCCATAAGGAATCTTTATTCCACAGGACTTTGGCAGAGCTAAGTTTAAATCCTGCTCCTACCACTTCCTGCTCAGAGTCTTGGGAAACAAATCCAAGTCCTCTGAAGCTTGAGTTTTGTGCCAGAGTCTTCATAGTGCCTTAGGAGTGTGACCTAATTAACTAAGATAAACGGAGGTGAAGCACTTGGCTTCGTGTGAACATATTTCAAGTACTTAATTAACATGTATTAGTATTACAGTTGAGGCTGAATTAAAATCCAACTAGTGCATTGAAAAGAAAAGTTCTCTTTAAATAATTATTCTCCCCAGGGCCGGAGCCATAGTTCAGTGGGGAGGGCATTTGCCTTGCACACGGGGACCTGAGTTTGATCCCCAGCATCCCATATGGTTGCCTGAGCATGGCCAGGAGTAATTCCTAAGTGCAGATCCAGGAATAACTCTCGAGCATTGTCGGGTGTGACTCCCCTAAAAAAAAACCCACAAAAAAGTGATTCTCCCTTTTTCTTCCTGTGGAATGAATCAATATAGGTTCCAGGTTTTAGAACACCAGGGGCAAAGTCGTGGTACTAGACCCTCTCCTCTCTCTCCAGTTTATGTCCTGACAGGCATCACCAGTCAATCCCAGCTTTCATCCATCTGAGCCCTGGTGCAATGTCAGCCAGCTCTGCCCCATCAATCTGATGGGACCAACAGGTCAAGTGTGTGTGTGTGTGTGTGTGTGTGTGTGTGTGTGTGTGTGTGTGTAGGGGGTTCTACTAGAACCTGGTGGGAACGGGGAGGGGGACAGAGAATGCACAAGAGCAGGGGTGGAGTTAGGAGCAGGAAGTTCAGATGAGAGGTCATGGGTGGGGAGTACTTCCTTTCCCAGGGTTTTCTTTCCTCCTGACCTCTGATAGCCCGGCCTGCATAGGGCTCCCAGGCACGGCCTGCAGCTGGGAGAGCAGCAGTCTTCTGGAATGTTCTGCAGGGCCTGGCACCAGGGCTGACGCCACAGCCTGACTCTTTCATCCAGGGAGGCAGGATCTGGGGAATCTCTGGGGCCTGATTGATCTTGCGCTGAGCTGCCGGTTAACGAATGGTCAACCCCTGTCCCCAAGGGCCCCGCCTCTCCCCTCATCACTCTTACTCAGCCCCTCCTTCATGGAGGCCCCCACATCAACCCCCAGGGGTGTTGTGGCCTGAGCCAGCCCATCCGTCTCCCTGCCACAGCCCCGGGGCTTCCCCATACAGAGCCGGCTTGAGGCGCCTTCCCAGGGGAGACAAGGCGACAGGGCAGGAGGAGAAAAAAAGATAAACGCTGAGGAATAGGCCCATCCATCTTCTCTCTGCTGCTTCAGTCAACAAATATTTGCAGGGGCCCAGGGCAGTTTCTTCGGATCTGGATGGAGAGAGGGGTTGTGCCAAGACGGATCGGCCCCGGCGCTCACGGCACGTGTAGAGGTGACAGCTCGCTGGTCCACTGCCCCAGGGCCTGTGGGGCCCCTCGGGACGGGGTCTCCCCATCTCCCTGCCCCTGCTCAGATACCCCAGCAGCTTCCCTCGCCTTGGAGTCCAGTCCCATCTCCCATCCCTGCCTCAGCTCCGGGACCTTACCTCAATCTCTCGCTCTTGCTGCCCCCTTGGTGATTTGCAGCCCCCTCCCTCCACCCATGGGCCTCTCCCGGGAGACCCCTTGTCTGACTGTACCTCTGCACCAAAGTTCTTACTCCTAGTCCTGGAGGTTGGTCGCCCAGCTAGGTGGCTTTTTAGGGCCCCCCCTGGTGCTCTGTGTGTCTGGGCTGCCTACTAGCAGCGCCTCCCACTCACCCCTAGGCCTTCTGTTGGCTTAACTCTGCTTTCAAGATCCCTGTCCCAAGCACAGTCATCCTGGGCTGGGGCCGGGACTAAAGTCCCAAGTCAGGGTGGCTAGGCCTTCAGCTGATGAGTTTCAGTGGCGATGGATGCAGCCCACACTTACTGGCTTCTGGTTCCCTGAACCCTCCCCATGTCCCTCCTAAGCCAGAAACCATCTCACACCTTAGCGATCATTTTATTCTTTTATGGAGTGCTGGGGATCAAGCCTTGGGGCTCACCCAGGCAAGACATGTGCCCGTCCACCTCCCCACCACCCTGCTCACCTCTTTCATTTACCTGCTGGGCTGTTTCTGGTCCTTTCTCCCCGACCAGGTGGACCTCGGGGAGGCGGGGCGGGGCAGTCAGATTTTCACTGCTCTGAGGGATGCGGTATAGGGGAGAAAGAAAACCCAATGAGCTTGAGGCTGCTCCAGGCTGGCACACGCTTGGGTGGGGCTGTGTGTCCCCCTTCCAGTCCCTTATCCCTGGGGCCTCCCCAGGTCTCTCCTCTTTGGCCCTCCTCATCCTCGTCCCACCATCACGCCACCCTGCTGCAGAGACCGCTGGGTCCTTCCCTCCACCCCCGTCACCCCAGACAGATCCATTGCGGCCTCTTTGGAAGCCGCCTCAAGGAAAGGAGCAGTTTACCCTCTCCAGGGCGGTTGCCCTGCTTCAGAGACCGCCAGAACATCTCTATTGTTTCCTGTCCGCTAGTGGCAGCGCCAGTGACGTTTTCCTAATGACTTTCTGTGAGCATGGCCGAGATGACTCCTTTTGATCGCATTGATCTTCTTGCCAGCTGCCGTCACCTTTTAATTATGTCTCGGCGCCTGTCCCCCACAGCCTTTCTGACAAATAGACAATAATGATCTGTGATTAAACGGGGACGTGCACCAGGGAAGCAGCTCTCAAAAAGAACACTGCAAGGCAGGTGGCAGGCAGACGGGCAAAGCCCTGAGGTCAGACGCACCCAGTCAGGATCGCCATGAGCTGCATTTGCCAGGCTCAGCGCCCCGGGCCCAGAGCACCCTGTGCTGATGGACCGGTCCCTGTCATCGGTAGTGGGTCAGCAGGACACAGCCCACCTGTTGAGAGGAGGTAAGCGCAGGTACAGCGCCAAGGGCCATAAAGCATCATCCCCCAAACCGTTTACACCTGAGGATTGGCACCTGTCCATGGACAGGCCCTGTATAGCCAAGGTGGACCAGCGCTCTGGTTTGGCAGCCACTAGCTTCACGTGGCTGTGGAGCCCTTGGCAGGTGGAGAGTCTGGCCGAGGAAACAAACTGCTCATTCACTGAATGCTCATTAGTTCATTAGTCTCCGTCTCCACAGCCGTATGCCATGTGTGGCCGCCACTCTGGACCTTGTGACTTAAGGGGCCAGTTGGGTCAATTTTTGATCCTCTATAAGCGGAGACGGTTCCACTTGCTGCTCTTAAGGCCCCATAGCACGGTGGCTCCAAGTCAGAGGTTTATTTCCTGCTCATGTAAGCCTGGTGTGTGTGAGCATGTGTGTGTGTGTGTGTGTGTGTGTGTGTGTGTGTGTGTGTGTATTCCAAGGGACAGTCAGAAATTTAGGATGGCGGGCTCTGCTATTTTCTTTTGGCTTTTTTGGGGGGGTCACACCCGGCAATGCTCAGGAGTTACTCCTGGCTCTGCACTCAGAAATTACTCCTGGCGGTGCTCGGGGAGTCATATGGGATGTCGGAGATCAAACCCAGGTGGGCCTTGTGCAAGGTAAACGCCCTACCTGCTGTGCTTTTTGCTCTGGCCCTGGCTCTGCTATTTTCAACATATATACCTAGCTCAGTCAGAAAGCTGGGAGGATAAATAAGGGTAGGGATTTTGTTTTAAGAGTTAAGACACGGTGGCTGAAGTCACAGGGCTGTCGTGGAGATGGTGCTGGGGCCTCCCCCCCCTCACCTCTGTCCCTTCCAGAAGGCTGGTGAGCCTGCCACAAACTGCTTCTGGCACTGTTGGCCACGATCCAGAGATGCAGACACAGACACATGGCAGAGCGGCTAATGGCTCTCCCGTGGCACAGCATCTCAGAACCTGGTATACTGATGTACCAGGTATCCCATCACATTTTACAGAATTAAGTATGGGTCATATAATCACAGGTGTAAGGGCACGATGTCTGATCTGTGGGAACCTATCGATACGTTCTCATACATTGGGTTTAAACACCACAATGGATCCAGTTGAGATTTAATAATCTCTATTGACTTTTGTCTAAGAATATATTCATCTATCGTATTTAGAGAACTAGCTCCAACAAGCAATATAGAATAGATTATTCAGTGTATGCTTAGGACAGGCTTAAACAGAGGTTGAGAAAAATTTGAAGTAAGTGTTCCTGGTGTGGTGGTGGAGGGTTTGGGGTTGACTAGCAGAAACCTGCTACATTCTAGAAACTCAGAAAGTGAATACAAGAACAGAAATCAGCCAGATTTGCACATAACAACCCAGAAAAAAAATCCATAACATTATCAGTACCATTCTCATAGGTGGGCTCTAATGGTCAATATAATTAGTGCCAGCTAGAGGAGCAAGCACAGGGATGGGGGTGGGTGAGAAATGATGGGGGTGGGTGGGAAATGGTGGGAACATGCTGGTGGTGGGATTGGTGCTGAGCGCGAATCTAGCAATTGTATGTGAAAAACTTTGTATGTTGTAAGTCTGGTATTTGAGACAGGACATATGGAGATATTACTGGCGCCCGCTCTAGCAAATAGATGATTAACGGGAAGATAGTGATAGTGATAGTTGTAAGTCACGGAGTTTAAATAAAGTGAAAAAGATCGAGGCAGATGGTACATTATGGTCTTTGAAACCTTGCCCCAAACTCACTCCTCTCACTACACACTTCTCCAGCCACTAGCTAAACCCTGCGTCCTCTTGTTTTGGAATCAGGAAAGAATTGCATTTTGGAGTCATAAAACTGTATCAATCATACAGACTTTGGAGGGTGGTTGTGTAAGAATTAAATTAAATTATGTCTTTAGCACAGTGCTTAGATACTGGTCAACTATGCCCATGTCTCAGCTAAAACAAAAAACAAACAAAAAATAGCCCTTGCATCTGGTGTCTTAGTGTCGGAGAACGCTGGGCTCCCCGACAAAATCTAGGAGCAGGACAACAGATCTTGGTGGAACCTCCACTTGTTGGAGAACACTGGGTTCTCTGACAAAATCAGGGAGTAGGTACTGGGATCCCCTTCTGCCCCAGGGGATCAGCAGCCGTCGGACAGGGAAAGACGCGATAATCCAGCAAAGTTTCAAAAGGCTTTACTCACATTTATTCTGGTATACAATTCAATAATAGGAAAACACCAGTCTTTAGGTTCCTGGCTGGGCCTCGGCCACGTGAAGGTTTAGAATCCTAGGCTAAGATGGCCACTACCATGTGCTAAGGCCCAACAGGGCAGAGAATGGAGAGAAGGAGAGCAGAGGTAGATGAGAGAGAGAGAGAGAGGGAGGAGAGAGAGAGAGAGCTACTGCTTTTATATATTTTCAGCCCAGACCAGCCCACATCAAAGGAAGCGGTTAAGGTTAAACCCCCTCGGGTTTGCTTCTCCCAGGACCTCACCTAGTCCCACTGAAATATTACTATTACTCCAGACAAGGTCTGTCCTTGCAGTTTCCCTGCAGACCCTATGCAGAGTGGGGAAGGCATGTATCTGTACCATGGATATTCTACAGCCAGGTATATATTTCTCCAAGCCTTCACAAGATCCTTGTCTTTACTTCATAGTTGTTTTGGATATTAGTCTTTAGACTTATTAGAGAGTCGCGCTTGCTTGCTTGCTTGGAGGCAAACAGCATTTCTCTCTGATCTAATTATAACTATATTATACTTAGAGATCCAACGTAGCCAGGTAAAAATACTGGTAATAACTGTCTAGTCCCACGATGATTGTGGTAGCATGAGAGAAAATACCAGCTCACATAGAATATGTGGTAAGATATACTGCCATATAGAGTCACAGATCCAAACTGTTTCCTGCCCCTATCTACAAAGTGGCCTGCAGGAGGCAACTCCAGGTGAGATGCAGAGGCTCTGGGTAGCCTGTGCTGCAACATCTTAGAACAGTATTTAGATCTTAGAACAACCAGTTTAATTCTCAGTTTGGGTTGAGTTCATGTGTGTGGTTCTAAATCTCAAATGATCTTAGCTTCTGCATGCACCTTTGGGACTCAATCACTGGTTGAATTGGTTGGTAGTGGTGGTCATCCTAGCTGACTTAGGATGACCCCACCCTAGACAGTCACAGTTCTGAGTTCACCTAGGATGGCCCCACCTAGACAGTCACAGTTCTGATCTACTTAATGTAGGGTTCCAAGATAGTTATGGTTTTTTTTCCTGGCTGGGGGCACACCTGGTGATGCTCAGGGGTTACTCCTGGCTTTGCACTCAGGAACTCGCCTGGCGGTGCTCAGAGGACCATATGATGTTGGGGATCCAACCTGGGTTGGCTGTAGTCGTCTGGCATGACGGTTACTCAGTTCATCTGGCCACATCTTGTTGACCAAATCAAGTCACAAGGCCAATCAAATTTCAGGGGCAGAAAGATGACTCCAGTTGTCAGTAATAGGAGAAAGTGTATTGCCAAGGGCTCTAGAGTATCACCCTTCAGCCTTTTTCCACCTGCCATTCAGTGCCTGTCCTGCATACTGGTCTATGGAAGGCCCTTTCAGCCAAGGTGGTAGACCAGTTGTTTCCATCCTTCCTGCCCCTCCAGGCCAGCACCAGCCCAAAGGCCAGTGATCTTCAACCACTGGTTCGGATATAGGGAAAGGAATAATTAGAGCCAAGTTTTGCAGTCTATCACAACGTGGCATACAATTTCTCCAGAAAATAATGCCTACTATCATGTTATTAACCCATGAATAAGTGGATTTATGTATGAAATGTATTTAGAAATGGCTGAGTGTTTACCATGGCTTTATTTTTATTTATTTACTTTTTTTTTTTTGCTTTTTTTTGGGTCACGCCCGGCGATGCTCAGGGATTTCTCCTATCTCTGCACTCAGGAATTACTCTTGGAGGTGCTCGGGGACCATATGGGATGCCGGGAATCGAACCCAGGCCGGTTGCATGCAAGGCAAACGCCCTACCCGCTGGGCTATCGCTCCGGCCCCTACCATGGCTTTAAACTCTTTGCTAAAGCTAGTGGCGGACTTGGTATTCCTGACATTAAACTGCTACCCAGAAGTTGAGTTCATTTTTATATTATAAAAATGGTACCAATACACTTCAGACTAGATGCTGGCTCTTCCCACACCCCTCCCCTGACAGATGTCTGGCCTCCTCTTGTTTTCTGGGGACCTCCTTGTGACAAGGTACCTCGTTAACTGTGACCCCTGTTGCTTTGACCATGGTGTGACCTTCTCTCTGGGCCTGGCGAATTGCTAATGAGGTTTGGAGCTGCTTGCTTGTGACTTTGTCCCGCAGGAGGAAGTCGCGTTAGGATGAACCTGGATGGCTCCAGCCGGAATTGACAGAAGCCTTTGGAGAGAGAATACACAGCTCACTGATTCAGAAGGCTAGAAAAGGAATCCTTTTTTGCTTCAGTGTAAAACGACTTGTCTTGCCTGCAAGATGAATCAGAAGCATAATGGGTGATGAATGGAGTGATTGCCAAAGCGCTGGGAAATATCCGGGCCCCACAGTAAAGTCACTCCAGCTGGTGGCAAGATACATCTTGTGCTCAAAACCATCTATCTCCTTCCCACCCCTTACCTGGAGCCCTGTGTCTGCTCCCTCACTGTCAAAACCAGCATGGGGGGGGAGGGTCAGGAGATGAAGAGTTACTCCTTGGGACATGCTCTCTGGTCACTGCCTCCCAAACAAAGGGAGAATGCAAAGGGCCCAGGAGAGAGGAGCATGGAACTGAGAAAGAAGAGTCCTTCTGGTCTTCGCCTCTTCCTGCCTGGCCCTGCCTTTGACTGATTTGGGCATCAAAAAGGACTCGTAAAGACTGTACTGCAGATTCAAACATTGCCCAGCCCCAGCCTGTCCGCCCAGGGCCTAGCCCCTCCAGGTCATAGATGGGTGGGTCTGTTATTTCCAACCCAGATGACCTCCCAGGAGAATCAAGCCTGCAGGGTGTCCTTCGAGCTGCTCTCTCACATCTGTGGGTTCAGAAGCTCTGTCTTCGGGAGCAGGTTCATGGAGGACCGAGGCTCTTTCTCCTTCTATGCTCATGTGTGAGACCAAGCCCTATGGTAGGCCTGGCGAACCCCCCATGTCTTGACGCCTCTCCTCGCCAGTGGGCATCCGTGGGATGAGTGGGGACAGATTTCTGCGGGTCTGGGTTATCCCAGGCTCAGCCTGGGGCTAGGAGCACTGTTCTCTGAGTCCTCATACTGCCCGAACCCTTCCCTGGGTTCCCCTGGAACGTGCCAGGGCATAGTCAGAAAGATCGTCCATAAGGTATGGCATTTGCCTTGATGCCGCCACCGCGCTTCAATCCCTGCCAGGGTAGAAACAAACAGAGATCAGGGGCTCATCCCCACTGTAGGCTGCACCAGCTTCCCTGCTCCTAGCATGGGGATTGCGCAGGAGTTTGACCAAGCTGTGGCTTCGTGCCTGCCACAGGCCCAGAGATTCAGGCTCAGGAGAGACACAGCCAGACAGGCGGGATCCTGCCTGTCTCCTTCGGAGAGTCACTACCAGATCGTTGACTGTTGGACCTTAAGCATCCTCATTCTGCGGACCCCCACATCTTGACTTTTGTAATTAGGCGTGGATTTCACACCCATGCTGGCAGCCTCCACTTGGCCAATTCTTCCCTCCGTGACAACCCCCCACATTTTTGCCTCTCATTTTTTATTTTTTGAGGATAAATAGGGTGCTAGATAAAAAATCCAGTTGACCATGGCCCACTGCCAAGAACCCTATAATATCTTCATGAAATTCATACAGAATATAATATTTTCATGAAACTCATACAGAATCATGGCTGGGTATAAAGGAGACATTTGCTCTCTCTCTCTCTCTCTGTGTATGTGTGTGTGTGTGTGTGTGTGTGTGTGTGTGTGTGTGTGTGTGTGGTGGGGAGAGGGGAATGTGGATTCTGGGTCTAATAACTGGTGCAGGCCAGGGAACTTGGGTTCAACTGGGAAAGGGCTGTAATAACACAACCTGCCACAGAGGGGCGCTGTGAAGACTTCCATGAGCAGGAAAGGGTGGCTGTTCCAGGTATCTCTATAATAGCATGCATTTAAAGTCAGGTCTTAGATTAAAGTTTCTTCGGGGAGAGGGGTGGTTCCAGGTTTTCATCAGTATTCCATTTGGGTATCCTTCATTCCTAGTTGGCTGCAGATGGGAAAGGTGAGAAGGACTGCGGATGGAGAAGACCCAGGTGGGGGCTGGGCGGTATTGGAAAATGTCTGTCAAGGAGAAGGGGGAGAGAGAGAGAGAGAGAGAGAGAGAGAGAGAGAGAGAGAGAGAGAGAGAGAGAGAGAGAGAGACAGAGAGACAGAGAGACAGAGAGACAGAGAGACAGAGAGACAGAGAGAGACAGAGAGAGACAGAGAGAGACAGAGAGACAGAGAGAGAGACAGAGAGAGAGACAGAGACAGAGAGACAGAGACAGAGACAGAGACAGACAGAGACAGAGAGAGAATATTCAGAGCTGTTCTAGGGAATGTCCACTTGACCTTCAACCAAATGTAGCCTTTGTGTCCCACTGGTTTTGTGCTGGCCTTATTAGAAATGACATTTGTGAAGAGCTGTGCAGAGGCAGGGTCGGGCAGAGTAGGTGTGAAGGTGATTTCCATTTTACATTTTGGAGAAAGCCCAGTTGGATGTTGGGGTCAGGGGTGTAGACCCCAACTCGACGGCGGCTCCCATTGATCAGGTGCTGAGCATGAACCAAGCATTTTTCTAAGAACTAAAGTGTGTTACAACAGCAAGTCTGGGTGTTGTAACCAGGCCTGGACACTGGGTGATTTAAGTCACACCCATCTCTTTCTCACAGGTCCTGGAGGGGGCTTTCCGGGTCAAAGTGTCAGCAGGTCTGATGTCCAGATGTCCTCGGGGGTCCACTGTTACCTGCCTCCTTGCCTTCACGCTGTGGACGAGGGCGCAGAAAGCTTCTGCCATCTTTTCTTCTGAGACAAAAATCCTCTCCTGGGCCTTTCTCTCATGACCATCTCCCAAAGGCCTGATCCCCAACTACCATCCCGTTGGTAGGTAGGATTCTAACCTAATACTTTGTGTGCCCCCCCCCCCCCCCCCACCGTACACCCCTCCCCTCAGGAACCAGGTACTTTTTTGTTTGGTTTTGGGTCATACCCAATGATGCCCAGGAGTTACTCCTGGCTCTCAGCAGTCACTCCTGGCAGTGCTCAAGGGACCAAATGGGATGCTGGGGATCGAACCCAGGTCAGCAGCATGCAAGCAAGCTCCCTACCCACTGTATTATGGCTCCGGCCCCCTAGGTGCCGTTTTAATCTGACTGTGGCATGGGTAACCTACATACCTAAATCCACGTCTGCTGTTTGGCAAATAGCCCCGAGATGTGCCCCTCATTAGCCCCTCAGGTCCCACATCCTCTTTGTGGCTTCAGTGAGTGCCGTCCGCTGAAAGGCAAAGCCCTATATTTCTCCCTCCAAGCAGCCCCGTAAAGCAGCGTGTCTTTGAGAACTAGCAACACTCAATCCTCTTGCCGGAAATCACAGCCAAGGTCAGAACTGCCGAGGCCAAGCCCGTTCCCGCAGCTCCGATGTCTTGGCGAGGCGCCTCCTCGCCTTTGGGCCCCTGGGGGTGGCTGGAGCAGGGGTCAGAAGTGAAGCCCAGCTTACAGGTCGATATTCTCACACAATATTGTTGTGCTCCGGCCACCCCATTTCCCTCTCCAAGCCTCCCTTCCCTCATCTGTGCTGGCCAAGATGCTCCCACCTACTTGGAGCACTTCGAGAGCTCCGCTGAGACGTGGCCTGGGATCATTGTGTGCATCGTAAGTTTTCCCAAAAGCATCTGCTCTCAGGCTCTTACTGCAATCAGGTCCACAGCAGCCTGATTGCTCTCACGCTCTTAGTTTTTCATCACATGTTTTCCTCCAGTCTGTATCTCGCCTCTTCAGCAAGGCAGCAAGTTCTGGTGTGGACAGGACAGGCAGCTTGGGGTTTGATCCCAAGTCTCCCTTCCCTTGCTGTGTGACCTCGAGCAAGCCCTCCACCCTCCTGACCCTCAGTTTCCCATCCTGTAAAATGGGAACAGTCACTAGCAACACCGCCCCCCTTATCTTGTCCTGGTGCCGCATGCTAGAGCCCCGCCCCAACATACAGTCAGGGCAAAATTAATGCTCATTCTTACTCGTGGCAGGAATGAACTAGGGCCTTGGTGGTCTGGGAGAGGGTCAGCTGTGGGGCCAAGCTGGCAGACGGAGCTGAGCTGATGCTGGCTAGTTTGACAGGTGAGCCCTTCCTGGGTGGAGAGACTCATCGTGTGGGTTCCTCCTCCTGGGCAAAAGCATGTGCCCTGCTGTGGTACACAGAGTGGCAGGTCTCACATCCACCCCCGCTGATCTGGGAATGAGAATCCTGGGCAGAAACAGACACTGAAATATGAAGCTCCTGCTCCAGTAAAATTGTCAGACTGGCCGCTCCGGGCAAGTGCTTGATTAAGGGAATCTAACCGTGGCTATAGGTTACTCCTCGGCTCCATTGACGGGCTGGGAAGCAATCGATTGTCTGGGCTAGAGGCAGAGACCGTGTGGGGAGGTGAGAGCGTCCAGGCGGGTCCTGGGCTGGCAGAAACAAATTAATTATGTCTTCAGGGCTGCCTGGCAGGAGGGTCATAAATCATGATGGTGATGGATGGTTTGGGGGTGGGGGCCTGGACAATCCCAAGATGGATGCAGGCTGGGGGTGCCCTAGAGGAGGAGGAAGCTCGGCCCCCCAAACCACAGGCCCCTCGGGGAACAGGCTTGTCAGCCCCCCAGCCACGGGAGGGGTGACTGACTTACCAAACAAAGGTCCCCTGGTATGACCTCTCTGAGCAAGGCAAGGGGCACTGCGCCTCTGATAGGCCACTGGATGTGGAAGGGCACCCCAGATTTCCAAGCTCTGTAGGCTGAAAGCTACGGGTAGCTCAGTGGTGCATTGGCTTGGCCAATGCATGTTGAAATAATAACCCTTTGGATATGTTGGGTTAAATACTGTCACTGTCACTGTCTTCCCGTTCATCATCGATTTCCTCAAGCGGGCCCCAGTAACATCTCCATATGTCCTGTCTCATGCTAGTAGAGCCCAAGGCATCTGCTTGCTCCAGGAACATAAAGAGCCTCAATCCATTCCGGAATGAGGTCTATAATTGTTACTGGTATTTGGCATATATATCAAATACAACACGGGTAGCTTGCCAGGCTCTGCCGTGCAGGTAGTGGGTTAAATAAATAAAAGAAGCAAAATTAATTTTGGTGCTGCCTTTTATTCTTTTAAACATGGTTACCCGCAAAGAAACCGAAGACCAAACCTAAAACAAAAAACTTAACTTTCCACCTGGGCTGCAGGTTGAAAGGCGCTGCTTGAGTTAGGCGGGTCCAACGGAACACGATTAAAATTCATTTCACCTGTTTCTTTTTCACTTCCATTACAAATGGGGCTCCAAGTTGCACCGGTCACTCTCATTATAGTCCTGCTGGAATCCTATCTATAATTAATGATCTAATAATTAACTCTGAGCCGTTGAACAATTCTGGCCTAGTCCTTCCTTTTTCTCTCCAAGGATGTTCTTGCCTCACGAAATCCGGAGACCAGCTGCGCGCAGTTGTTTGCTCCCGGGCCCCTCCTGCAGCCCTGTGCTCGTGTCTGGAAGCGAGACTTGGCATTGTAGTGTTCCATGGCGTCAGGATGTGGACGGCCCACTTTAGCCAGAGAGACGGCACTGCAGAGTGTCCAAGCGCTTCCCGGAGTTAGGGGCCACGAAGAAGCTAAGAGCTTCCAGAGAGGCAGATAACATGTGTGCTTGCCTTGCAGCTGGCCAGCCCTGCTATATCCCTGGTACCACCTGGTTTCCTGAGCCATGAGAGACCCCTGGTCCCAGAGCCAAGAGTAGCCACTGAGCACCACAAGAGATCTGAGCCCTCTCTCCAGCCTCCAGGCACCCACGTTGCCTGCCCTTACCCTGAGCTTCCCGACAGCTCAAGAAAGCCGGGACACGTGGCTTCAGCTGAGTGGGTAGGGTAGGTAGGATGCTTGCCTTGCATGCGGCTGACTTGGGCTCTCTCCCGGCACCTCCAGGAGTGGTCCCTGAGCACAGAGCCAGGAGTAGGCCCGAGCACTGCTGGGAGTGGCCCCCAAAACTAAAAGAGTTAAGAAGAGTGTCAGGGCAGCTGGTGCCGGGAGAACGCTCGGGCAGAAGTTTCATGGTGTCGTTGTGCTTCCTGGGCAGAACCCCCGGCAGCCTCCCTGGCTCAGTGGAGACACAGGGACCACCCAGTACTGAAGTGGCGGGAGGGACCCACCTTCTCTGGGGCCGCCATTCTGCTCTGAGAGGCAGCCCTGCCCACCCCACCTCTACTGGGCATCCTGAGGCTTCCTTAAATGGAGTCTCACCTCCCCAAAGTGCTGTTTTCAGGAAAATCAGCTACTTTCAGTAACCTTTTAGTACTGGAGGGGAGAGAGGGAGACAGAGAGAGACTCTGTTTTAGTACTGGAGAGAGAGAGGAGACAGAGACACAGACAGAGACAGAGAGGCAGAGAGAGAGCAGAGAGAGAGACAGACTCTGTGTGTGTGTGTGTGTGTGTGTGTGTTATGAGGAGGATGACTGCAGCCCCTGACATGGGTCTGTGTTTCAAATACGTATGAAAAAATGTTTGAATATATGGGGAGTGTGTGTATGAATGCATGTATGTGTGCATATGTGTATATAAGTGTATGTGTATGAGTGTACCAGTATGCATGTGTAGGCGTGTAAGAATGTGGCGCATGTGCGTATGTATATGAGCGCATATATGGATGTATGTGTGCCTGAGTGTGTGTACGAGTGCAGATGTGTGTATATGATTGTATATGTGTGAGCATATATGTACAGATGTGTGGGTGTGGGTATGAGTACGTGTGTGTGTGTGTGTGTGTGTGTGTGTGCTCTTACCTTCTTTTTTAGGGGCCCGACTCTGAGGCTGCCATCCACAGCTCAGCCCTCTGACTGTGGGGGTCACCCCAAACAGAGCCATGGGGACTGGAGTCTCGAGTGGCCGTGCATGGGGACAAATAGAAGGAATGTTTCGTCCTTCAAGAAACACCCGCCCCTGCGACAACGTGGCTGCTCTGCCCTGGTTGCTGCTTGCCTGCGGACTCTGGTTTAGTTTCTGCTTTGATTCAGGCAGTACCCGGTGACTTCCCCCGGCCTTGAAACTTAACAGGTCACATCTGTCCTTAGTTTTTGCATTAAAAAACTCGAAGTGATCTGACTCTAGTCACCCAGAAGGAAAACCCCCCAGCTCATCTCTTTCTGTTTTCCTTTGCCTGCTTCCCTGCTGGGTCCTGACTCTTCAGTCTGTCCTGCAGGGGGTCGGGGTGAGGTTAGGTGGTAGCGATTCCCAATTCCGGTATCCTGGCAGCTCAGAGCCCTGCCGCAAGATTTCTGCCACTTCTCAGAGGGATTCACCATGTCCGTGCTGCGGGCCGTACATCACTGAGACAGAAAATGAACTTCCTGTTTGGGCGCCGTTTAAAAATATAGGAAGAAATCCAATAGTACCGGCCCTTTCTGAGGCTTGATTTTTCTGCACATTTCAGGGTTGGGGGGAGGCGGGAGACTGGAGGAGTTCCCACAGCTTTCATGCAAATAACTGCTTGGAAACACTGGACCTCCAGGATTTAAAGCTCCCCACCAGTCCATACTGTAGTGGGGGTTCACACCCCTTTTTCTTCTCAGCCCCCTCCCACCCTATTACCACTTTCTCTTTTCTTTCCCTTTCTCACCACCATGGAAGAAAACAAACAAATTCTTCCTGATGTCTAATAGGAGCCCTCAGACTCCCCTAAAGCTGCTGTCCCAGCGTCCTCGGGTCTGTCTGACCGTCTGTTCCTGGCTCTGCATTAGGGTAATGATTCTTCCCCCACCTAATTGCAGTGATCAGTGTTGGCTGTGACAACGGAGCCCCATAGCACCCCTAACCTCCCCTCCCTGCCTTCTGGGACCTCAGCCCCAGGGCCCCAGAGGGCTGTGTCCACACTGTGTGGCATCAGTTGAGACCAGGAGAGCCTGTGACGGTCAGGATGGGCGAGAGACAAACAGATAGGGAGGTGGACGGTCACCAGTGGAGTGACAGCTGGCTGTGTGCCCTCAAAGCCAGGTCACTGCATTGCTTCTTGAAGTCTTACTGAGGCTCTGGGAAGTGGGGTACCAGGGAGGCCCCCCAGTTCAGGTCATGGTACGTGGAAACCAGGTTCATCTGCCCTCCCCATCTGTTGTCTGACTGCAGGGAGATCAAGATTCTTTGTGTCCCTCAGCTCAAACCCCCCCATTCTCCCCATGCCCACACCCCCCTATGGGCTGCTCTGCCTCTGTTAAATTCCACTCCAGGGTCATTTTTGTCCTCCAGTTCGGCCTGAGCATGGCCACAGCCTACAGTCCTGTTCTTCACGCTCCAAATTGAATCCCATCCGTCAGCCCTGGCGCCAGCGCGATTGTTCCCAGGGCCTTCCCGGCTTTAATTAGAATATTTTTATTTTCCCTAGGAGAGGGAAGACAGCTGATCTCAGCTTTCGTAACCTTGCCAGGGGCCAGAACCTGGCACTGCAGGGGCTCACGGGCCATCAGATGGCGCTGCTAGCAGGGGAGGGAGGGAGGGCTGGGACCCGTGTCTGCAAAGGGCTGGGGACTGGGGCTCCTCTGTCTTCTCTCACCCCAAAGAGCTGATGAGAGCCAGAGAAAGGGGCAAGAGGGAACCCAGCACGAAATGCCTTTGAAGAGAGGACACACACATATGCACACACATGCACGCATATGTACACACAAACACGCACACACACACACACACACACAAGAACAGTTCCTAAGGCGTGAGGGACGAGGCTCTTAGGGCGCCCACATGAGGACTGAAGTTCACGTATAGCAGCCTCTGAAGGTCAGTGTGCAGAGCCCAGGAGCCCAACATCAGGTTCTCCCTCCAGCTGGGAGCAGAGCTGCACGGAGGTGAAGGTAGCGCTGCCCAGCTGGAAGAAAATGCCCAGGACCCACCTCTCGCCCACCCTGTGTGGTCGGAAAGGTTCTGGCACCAGGTTACAGAATACAAACAGAAAAAAGGCACTTCCGGTCATTTCTTTCCGTAAACCAGCACAGGCTCGTGTTATCCTGGCTGGGCAGTCACCAGCCGAGGCTGCCGTGGGCATTAGTGGTCTGGGCTGCGGCCCTGGGCTGCAATTGTTCATTTGTTCCCTCGGACAAGTCATGGGTGTTGCTTCCCTCTTGCTTTGTCGGTGATGCTCATGGAATTTAGTTCATATGCCGCTGCGTGTACAAAACGAGGGGATTTGGCATCTCCCCATTCCCCGGCAGGTCCCACTGGGGATCTGCAGTCTCCAACATCCAACAAGCCCCACAATGGCTGTGGGTCTGTTTTTGCTATTCTACCCTGGTGGCCAGTGAGTAATGGCAGCCGATCCGGAGGATGGGGTGAGGCAACCAAGCCTTTGGCTAATGGCTTTATGTTCTTCATCTGCTTCAGTGAGCCCCTGCTGCAAAGCTTTCAGGTGGGAACTATTTCTGTGTAGGCTTTGTCTGTGCAGCTAGCGGGCCAAGGAAGGTCTGCGGCAAGAATACCACCAGCCTCGCAAGGCTGAGGCTGTGAGTTTGATGGAGTCCTTTGGGACCTTAGGGCCCTGAAATGGGACGTGTATGACCCTGAGGTGTAGGAGTTACGTTTTCTTAAGAATGGCTGTGCTGGGGCCGGAGCAATAGTACAGCGGTTAGGGAGTTTGCCTTGCACGTGGCCGGGATCAATCCCCAGCATCCCATGTGATGGACACAGCCAGCTCCTGGAGCCTTGAGTAGTGACTGCTGCTCCTCGGCGCCTCTTCCCTGCTGTGCCGTGAGTAGAGGGTGCAGCCCTCATCGCTGGGAGGCCGGGAAGCTCAGGGCAGTGTCTGTCTGTTCCCTTTCTCTGGTGTGAGGGTTGGCAGCCGGGGCTGGGACAGAGAGAAGTAAACTTCTTTCTTCCTTAGGACGCTGTTTTTCTTGTCCTGGAAACCTGGATCCTAATGAGTACACTTGAGCGGGAAGAGGAAACGTACTGAGTTTGGCTTTAGGAGGGTGCCTGCCTGTTAGCCAACACACAGTCGGAGGAGATAGTTGTGTTGTTATATTTATGTGTGGGGCTGGCATCAGCTCTGTGTTATTATTATAATTATTGTTATGGGGGGCACGTCTGCGTGCTCGGGGCTTACCCAGACTCTGTGCTCAAGGGTCACTCCTGGTGGAGCTCAGGAACCATACGCGGTGTTGAGAGTTGAGCACAGGTCAGTGGCTCTGTCCCTGTCCTTTCTCTCCGGCCCTTAGAATCCCTTCTCTTTTCCCTAGCATGGGTGCTGCCCTGCCAAAATTAACCCCACTGACCTTGTATTGCCTAGAACGGGGGTGCTCACCCGGTGGTGCTCAGGAGGCCACGCATTGCTAAGGATCCAACTCGATTCCCACATGCAAATGTGGGCTTCAGCCCCGTGAGCCACTGCCTGAGTCTCCTGTATTGCCTTAAAAATAAAAACAACAATCTAGAATTGAAGGTTCCCCTGGGATGGCTCTGGCGGATCCTGGGGGAGGGACAAGGAGCCAGCTGCCCTCTCTGAGCCCTTCAGGGCTGAAACCTGCAGCCCCGGGCCCTGCAGCTGGTGGAGCTTGGCCTGCCCTCTGCGATCACCGGGCCAGTCAGGCCAGGCTTGCTCTAACCGCACCGTGTTCTGCTTCTACTGGTGCTGCTCCATGTTGCAGAGACCCAGAGAGGTCAGAGAAGGCGCCCCCTGCAGGTGGCCTCTGCTGGCCCAGAGCCAGGGTCGTCCCTCCCCCTCCCCTTGGCCCTTACCCACAGCCCCCTCGGCCCCAGGGACCCCGTCATGCTGGAGACCAGTCCTGGACACCCTGAAACGGCGGGGTGGGGCGGAAGAGAGATCAGAGATCAGAGACGCAGGTGTGCGGATCTCAGAGCATCTGTGCTCCGTGGTCAGGGCGCAGAGCTCGCCCTGCCCAGCGCCTTTCTGAGGACGGACCCACTGGTTTCTGCGGAGAGCCGCGCTGGCCACTCGCGCAGAGCAAAGCATGTCCCTCCCCAGAAGGAGATTCTTGGGGGTGTGACTGAACGCTCCTGGGGGATCAGCCCAGCTCCGGGGGCCGAGGGGCCTCCCCACCCCTGTCCCCTAACTCTCTGCTCGAAGTCACACAACACATTTTTTAGAAAGAATGGGGCTCGTCTGATAAAATTGTGACAATTTTCCCTCTTGGTAGCATTCGGTGTCTTTCCAGTCCCATGAGACAAAAATAGACTTGCTGGGATTGACCCTCCCACGGCCATCTGAAAGTAAAGGGGATGGATGGACATTTGGGTCTGGGATGCCCCAGGTGAGAGGGGCGTGGCCTGCCCAGGCATAGCCCCGCCCACAACCATTGCTCCCGTCCACAGCTCTGGCACCGCCTATAAACCCCCCCACACAACACCTCCCCTGCATTTTCGCTGTAGACAAATACAAAAGAGGCTCCTCTCCTGATGAAAGTAAAGGAGAGAATGTATCCCTGGCGCTGATCCTGATGAGCAGTGGGCGCCCCAGGCACCTGCTAAACTCCTTCGGTTGTGGTTTGATGTTTCTCTGGAGGCGTGGCGGAGTGAATTGGATTTTGGTTGCATTTGTTTCTGCGCATCTGGGGTCCTGAGGCTTGGAGCTCGTGGCGCCTCCCGCGATGTTGCCCACAGATGTGGCACCCATTATTCCGGCTTCCTGATCTTGTGGCACTGCCATTTCTAACCCCTGCCTCCACCCTTCCCATTCACACACTGCAGTCTGATAGATTTGACAGTTTAGTTTTCATTTTTAAAAAATTAATTGGTGGTGGTTGTTGATTTGGGGCCACACCCGGTTACTCTTGGCTCTGCACCCAGGAATTACTCCTGGTGGGCTGGGGAGCCATGTAGGATGGAACCAGGTTGACTGCGTGCAAGGCAAATACCCTTCCTGCTGTACTATTTCTCTGGACCCTTGATGGTTTAAAAGAAAAACAAACCACTTGTGTTTGTTCCTGGAAAATGTTCCTGTTTTTGCAAACATTTAATGACACTGTTCTCTGGGTTCATCCTGTTGATTGTTTTCTTCCTGGCCCGTGTTGGGGAGCTCACCTGTGCTGTCATGCCCAGGACTGTTGCATGGCGCTCCGTGGTGAACTCCCCCAATATTTAATTCATCTGTTTATTTCGGTCCAGAAACCAGATGGCTCCAGTGTGATGCACCTGAGTTCGGATGTGGAGAAATTTTACATGTATGTCCCCTGCCCTCCTGCCCTGTGCCCGGTGGTACTGTGGAATCACAGTGCAGTGGGTCAGTGGGCCACTGGTCATGTCCCATCTCCCAGAATGACATCCCCTGCTGACCCCTCCCCACATTGGCACCTTCCTGAGAGCCAACTGTGAGCCCGTATCACCTTGATTGACAGCATCAAGACCTTCTCAGTCTTCTGCTTAGGATATTTTCTGAGAAGCTAAAGGTTTGCTGAGTGCAGGGAAGCTGTTCTGCATCTTTTCCCACTTCAGCAGCTGCTTGGAGCTTTGTCAGCCTCATCAGTACAGGGAGGGGCATTGATGAAATCATCTAGAGAACCAGCAGAGCATCAGGTCAGAAGACCAGCTCGAGAGCCAGCACTGCTGCGCCGACAGCCTGCCCTCCCTTGAGCAAGGGGCACTGCCGCTCTGGGCTCCAGCTTCCCTGGCTGTAAATGGGTCTTACTAGAACCTCCCTAGAGGATATCGTATAAGGACAATCTCTTTGCAGGCTGCCCGGGCAATACTCGTATTTACTGTGTCGATGTGAATAGCGATGATGGTTTTAATAACCACAGCATCAGCACCAACACTTATCAGAACTTATCTCCATGCTCTGGACCATGAATCAGCCTATGATCACTGTAGGGACAGGACAGACAGATTGCCCTTTGTTTATCCCTGCATTTTGCTGTCATACCATGAGGAGGCAGTAATGAGTCATGGGCCTGTGTTCAACACAGTGTGTATTTGTAAGAGAATTCTCTAGTGGATTCTCTAGCTCTTTCTATGGGCTTCTCACCATAAATCTTGGTCTTCAGTTTCTTTTCTCTACTTTCCTCCACCCTTGGCTACCAACTCGTTTCTTCTTATTTTTTAATTAAGATTTGCTTATTTTTATTTCATTATAATAAAATTTTATTTTGTTAATTAGACATTAACATTGCCACAGTAAGAAGACAGCCACATAGAATTTTTTTGGGTCATACCCGGCAATGCTCAAGGGTTACTCCTGGCTCTGCACTCAGGAATTACTCCTGGCAGTACTCAGGGGACCATATGGGATGCTGGGGATTGAACCTGGGTCGGCCAATGCAAGACAAACACCCTTCCTGCTGTGCTATAGCTCTGGCCCCAGCCACATGGAATTTGAATCATGATTTATTCTGGGTTACCAAATTTTCCAGGTAGATGAATATTTACTCTTGTTTTTTGTTGCAGAGTGTTTGGGAAAAATAGCTCTTATGTAACCAGAAACCATGATCTGAGCTGCCGAGAGAGAGAGAGAGAGAGAGAGAGAGAGAGAGAGAGAGAGAGAGCAGAACAAATACAAAAACAGTCATTCTTACTATCCCTTATTACAAACTCTTTCCTTTAAAAGGCAGATGAGTTGAACTGCACATTCTCCTCAATGAGTCCAAATGTTCCATCTAAAATGCCAGGTTTAGCTAACTTGCCATTTCCATTTTAATTTAGGTGCTCTTTTTATTGATTGCTGTGCATATGGGCCCGCTCAGAGAGAAGCTTTCTCATTTGGAGGGGAGCAGCTGTGTGCCTGGCTGCAGAATGTGCACGCAGCGCTGGATTCTGCATTTTAGTGCGTATGTGCTGGCATAGGCAATGTATTGGGCACTCACTGGGGCCCTGACGTTATGTTTAGGACATAGCACTGCTCTCCCATACTTTCAGTCCATGGGAGAAAGAAAGTATCAAGTAAGAAATTACACAAATAAGGAGTTAAATTAAAATGTCATAAATTACATTTTTAGCCACATACTATTTTAAGTATACAAATCATATATTACATTATGTTAATATACTTTGTTGATTATTCAAATAAGTACAGAAAAATAGGTATGGGTATGTGAATATTGATTTTCTTTGGATGTTGGGTATATTGGATGGGAGATAGCAGATTTATGGAATCCTTTAAGGAATGGGCATTTGTTGCTTCATATATTTAGATGTGTTATATGAACCTGTCATTCTAGGTCTAAATAAATGCTGGCCTTTGTGTATGGCTGAATCTGACAGCTGGCAGATTTGTGATGTGTTGACTTCAGGTACAGCTGGATCCAGGTGCTCCGTGTCACCTTTCCTCTGTAAAGTTAGCTTCATTCTCAGGCAGACTCTCCACAGATGGGAGCAGGAATGGCCCCTCTCTGCTCCCTTTGAAGCTTAGACCAAGAGACTGGGGGCTGCCTTCCCAGAGATCCCAGGGCAAATCTGTGGGACTTTGACGGGCTACACTGGGCTGTGCGTCCTCTGTGAGTCAGTCCCTGCCTGTGACCCTGGCTGGGCTGCTCTGACCGTTTCTGGGTCACATGACCTCTCCCCACCAGTCTGGAGATGGAGCTAAGCCCCAGTCAGCTGGGCAGAGAGTGAGGCTGATACAATTTTCCAGAGTGAAAATTTTCCCAACCACTGATACTGGATGTAACAAAGAAGCAGCAGTCCCGGGAGAGCTTGGCCAGTCCCGCCCCCACCTCCCTCTGTACCTGTCTGCGTATCCTAAACACACACGGTGGACATAAACTACTCAGGAAAATAAATTCTTAAAGTGCTTGAGAGAAACTCAAAGGTATGGCGAAGGGAATTTGGGCAGGATGTGACCTGGCTTTATGCCAGGCTGATAATGGCTTTTCTCATGGTCCCTCACAGGTACGATTTGCATTTTAACTAGAGTCAAAAATGCTGCGACTCCGTGGAGAGTGTAATGAAGGGATAGAGGGCACGAGGCATCCCTCAAGGCCTTGGATCCATTGTCTGCGTCTGCCAGGGCTGGCCAGCCCGGGCACCCTGTTGACCTTGGCAAGCTATCCACAGGATTAAATCAACAGCCTCCACAATGGCATTCAGCTCCCGAACTCCGTATCACCTGCTCGGTGGGGGCGATGGTGGATTCTTCCCTACAAGGTTACTGTGAAATTAACACAGGGGAGCCCCCGTTCTCCAGCAATGGTCCCCCCATTATTTTCCTTCATTCACCCTTCTCCCCTACGCAGCCCTGTAGCAATGCAGTAACTGCCCAGGGTGGGGGCGCTCAGTGATGCTGATACAAAGCCAGCCCTGCTTTTTGACTCCTGTGTGGCTCAGGCACCACACACAGCCTCCGTGCACCTGCCTTTCCCTCCCCGGAAATGTGCAGGGAACTTCCCTCTGCAGAGCGGGAGATGCTGACGGGCAACCCTTGACTCAAACCAACTCCGGCCGACACTTGACACATGCTTGCTGTCATTCTCTTTCCAGCGACTGTTGATCAGTTCCCTCCAGAGCAGGGTCCCAAGCACGGACATGCGGCTGGAGTCCGCGTCCTCTTGTCAGTGCGGTTGCACCTGGGACTGAGACTGTGAACGCAGAGCGAAGTGGCACATTTGTGAAAAGCTGCAACTTCCCAGAGTGCCAGAGTGGCTTCTTAGCAGATTTACTTCTTCTGTTTAAGAGATCAAATCGCCGGCCCAAGTTGCTAAATTATCAAAGATGTTATATTTTGTTTGTTTGTATTGGGGGGTGGGTGGGAGGAGGGGTTTAGTTCATACCTGGTAGTGCTCAGGACTTACTCTTGGCTCTGTGCTCAGGGATCACTCCGGACAGTGCTCAGGGGATCATGTGATGCCAGGATCCAAATCGGAGCCTGCCACCTGAAAGGCAAGCACCTTAAGCCCTGTACCATCTCTCTGGTTCCCAAAGATGTTAGAAGCTTTGAATAAAATTACCAGGAGGTGATATTTGATATTTTGCACTAAGATTGTTTTATCTTCCTATTAGTCCATTGACTCATTGATCCATCCATTTATCCGCCTAGTCATCCTTTCTTCTTTCCTTTCTTTTCCCACTGCTTTCCTGCCCATCTACCCACCCACCCATCCATCCATCACACTTGTATTTATCTACACATCCTTCCATCTATCCATCCGTTACACCCATTATATCCATCTACTCATCCATCCATCCGTCCGTCTATCTGTCCATCCATCCATCCATCCATCCATCCACCATCCATCCATTCATCATCCATCCACCCAGTCAACATATATGGTGATTACTGTGTACCAGACCCTTCTGGAGTCTGGCTGGCCACAGTCATGACTAATATGGACCTGATTCCTGACCTCTTACAATTTGCTCCAGATTCTTCTGGCAGTAGAAAACCTTAGACCATGCTGGTACCCCAAATGGTCTCCTGAGCCAGCTAGGAGTGACCCCTGAGTGCAGAGCCTGGAGTAGCCTCTGAGCATCATCGGGTATGACCCAAAAACAAAAAAAAAATGGAAGAAAGGAAGAAATGAAAGAAGGAAAAGAAATACTGTGTGTGCCCAGCTTGATGGGGAGCCCTCCTAATTGAGCTCTGCCTCGGGGGTCCTATGTGGTCCGTGCGAAGGGAGAGTAGTCAAAGCTGCAGAAACCCGGGGTGCCCGGGAACATGAATCCAGTCCATTTCCCGGTACAGCATGTTGGGTGGTTGGAGGATTTAGTCTGAGTGTTGGAGCTCGGCGGAAGGAGGAGAGGAAGGAGAGGACCGCGGGGCACATGTGCACCTACAGCTCCCGAGCCTTTGACCTCCACCTGCAGAACAAGCAGATTAAAGAGAATCCAAATATGAAATTAATTAGGTGAGTGTGGACAGCTGCGCACCTTTGTGCCTTCGTGTATAACTTGGCCATACGAGGAAACTCTGCCTTTTATGTAAAAATCCTGGGAGTATCTATACTCTGGGGTCAAACAATTTTACCTCAAGGAAAAAATCAGACAAGCGTCAGTGATAAGGTCTGTCATCTTCACAGGGTCAGTGATAGTAGGGAACACTTGGAAATAACTCCAAATGTCAGACTAGTCTGACTGATTGAGGAAATTGATGCTCAAGTCCCGTCCTGGAACACAGGAGATGATTTTTTTTTATGTGTGTGTGTGTGGGGGGGAATTACACCTGACAGTGCTCACCGCTTACTCTTGCTCTGTGTCACGAATCACTGATGGTGGGGCCCGGAGGCCATATGGGATGTCAGGTATCGAACCTGTGTCAACCGTGTGCAAGGCGAGCACCCTACCTGCTGTACTGTGGCTCTGGCCCTGATTGTTTCTATTTATTAATGAGTCCAATCTCCTTTTCCAGTCATAGACAGGATCAGGCTGCATCTGTTTTGAAAAGTGAAATCAAATGGTACCTGAGATCGAGTCCTCTCCTTCCTGGGCCGGCTTCTTACTGCCCCAGCTGCTGGGATGTTGGTCCACTGAGCTGGTTCTTCTCAGTTTCCTAGATCCTCTTGTCCCATGAGTCCCCCACATTCCCAGGGCTTCCTCCAAGCCTGGCAGGAAGCCCATGATCTGTTTGCTGAAGGGTGCCATTGTGTTGTGTTGCTCTGATGGCCTGGTGATAAGGGGAAGAGGTGGCATACAAGCCTGAACATGGCAGGTTTATGGCTGAGTCCCCTGAGTCGCCCAGGTTGGGGCTGATGGGGTGTGTGTTGGGTGGGGGGCAGAGGTGCCAAGGAGGTGAGTCCTCGTGAGTGAGAGGCCACGTCCACACCAAAAGTGTCTGTCTGCAGCAACGTATATTTTATATCATGTGACACCATGTGCCCATTCCGTGCAGCCCACTCCACATGGGACCTCGTTGGAGTACTCTTTATTTTCAGTCCTACTCACAGGCCCTGGGTTTTGTATTGTAAATGAAGGGTTGCTTCTCTCCTCCCTGTAAGCCCTTTATATATGCTTATGTTAAGCACAAAGGAATTTTCTGTATACACCCAGGAAGACAGTTCAGAATATGCATTGGTGAATTAATTTCTCCTGGGCATCAGTTATATTTCCTAATAAAAACCTCAGTTGCCCTTAGATTGATTCTAATTACTTACATCCCAAAAGGGGTCCCACCGCTGGACTGGATGGACCCAGGGCAAAAAATTCACCCTGCCCTTGACATGGGACAATTAAGTGTCCTGCACAATGTTCTGAGAGCAAGACCATGAAGCGAGCTCTGTTCTGACCCAAAAGACAGAGAGCAAAGACATAGAACAAGCTCTGTTCTGACCCAAAGATAAGCAGTGGATCAATAAGACCCCGAGGGGATTGGAAATGATCAATATGGCGAGAGGATTGAAGTTTGGGCTATGTGACACAATCTCCCCAGGAAAGGTCACCCTATAAATTTTACCTGGGTGTAGATAAATGACTGTCTCTCTTACTGTGTTTAGACAAAAATGGCTAGAAATATTATTGAAATGATTGTTTGCAGCCAAGGATAGAGAAAAATAAATGCCCCGGGGTTCCACGCTATATCCTAGGGAGCTGGGGCATGACCCCCTGACGGTTTTGCCCTGGTGAGGAGAATCCTTTTATCACCTCATTGTTTTGGAATGAAGAGCCTTTAGCTTTTGTAACTCCCTGCCCCCAGCCTTTTTGTAAAGTATCTATCTCTGGCAGCGATTTGGAGACAACCGCTGGACTAGAGCCGTTACCGACTGGATCCCACGGGATGTCAAAAGATCACGTGGCCGCCCACCTACAAGATGGTCAGACTTCCTTGTTAAGACCCTGAAGGAACGGTTTGAGGCTCTTCATATTCCTGAATCAACCAGATGCCATTGGGCTACATTGGCACGTGATAGGGTCCAATGGAAATGTTACTGGCGCCCGCTCGAGCAAATCGATGAGTAACGGGATTCAAGTGATCAAGTGATCAAGTGATCTATCTCTGGCAGAACTGATTTGAGTGGTTGGTGATAGGGAATGAGTTGGAGTGAGGAGTGGAGAAAACCAAATTTTCTAGAATTGGTGGTTGTGCTTCTTCGTGCATTGGCCAGGGGGAAAGGTTGTCGGCCCTGAGTGCTGCTAGGGATCCCGTCGGACCCCAGTATCTGTTGGGGACCCCGTCCAGCTCCAACAGGGCTTAGTACTCCCTCTGTGTCCTCACTTGCAGAACCCCTGTTTGCTTGGGGCAGGTTCCTCCCTAATGCCAGGGCTGGAGGAAATCAGCTCCTCACTGGAGTTTGAAGAACAGGGCTGAGGGATAAAGGGGCTTAGAAGTGCTCCTGGGGTGCAGATGAAACCCCCTTTCTTGCCTGGAAGGAATTCCTGAGCCTGGTGGGATGCTTCACCTCCATTCCCCACACATCAGGGGATTCGGCCAGCCAGGAGGAGAAGGGGAGCTGATGGCATTGACCATTCCCTGCAAAAGGCGAAGTAGCGGCTGCTGAAGGGTTGGCGAGAGATGGGGTGGGGGTGGGGATGAACAGGTGGAGCCTATAGAATTAGGGGGCAAGAAAAAATATCAGCCATCATTCTGTGCCTGGTGGACACAAGATAAATTCGGCAACTGTCAAAACCCACGGAACTTTTCAGCACCAAGAGTGAATCTGAATGAATGCAGTAAAGTCAAACCATTTCCCAGGAAATGGAGACCGGAGAACCCATCCTACACACGTGCATGTGTCAGCCCTCAGGAGGCTGAGGGACGACAGCTGGCCTGCCAGGCTCGGGAAAGGAGCAACGTTTGTGAGGACCCAAGGCAAAAGAGCCACTGCACGCGGTGCTGTCTTCTAGCTGATGGGAGTTTATTTCTGGGGGCCACGGGTGCAACTCTGGGACGTGTGTGTACCAGGCTGGGAAGATAAAGTCTCTGGACTGCACTTGGTGGAAGCTTGAGGTCTCAGCACCAGAGCAGGAATTTACACATAGGCAGGGCTGGGTTGGGGGGGAGTCAGAAGTCCTGTAGGAATGATCTAGAGCTGGGGTGGGGTCTGAGTTGAGTTGGGTTGTTTCCCCTTCATATAAATCCAAAGTCACACAGAGCTGGTCTGCAGACATGTGTGTTCGCAGAGGTTCACGTTTTGTTCTCTCGGCGGACAGGATGTAGGAGCAACGCAAACCAGGGAGTGGAAAGAACCCCCAGGCCCAGGTCTCGGTTCGGAAGCTCATTCTCCAACAACAGGATGCGGGGATCACTGGGGAAATGACCGCGTCAGTGGCAGAGGCTGTAAATAAGCCGGGTGAGCCTGGAGCATCTCATGCTGACAGATGGCAAGGACGCGCTCTAAAAAATAATTGATGGGAAGATGTCGAAGGAGCACGGAAGGCAAGCGGAACTCCCCGTGGCCAAAGTGCAGTCGTTCAGACAAGATGAAGCATGTTGGAGGCCCACGACAGGTAAAACATGGGAGGAGCTATAGAGAGAAGCGCTGATGGGGTCACTTGGCCAGGGAGACACAGACTCTTCCCCAGACCTTCCTTCCCAGGGGTATAGTGGGAAGGGGGGCAGAGGAGCAACGAGGCCAGGGGGACCTGACAACCTTGACCGTGGCCAGAGGGGTCAGACACAGGAGTAGTCCTACCTGTGGGCCTTTGCTTGGGGGCCGGAAGTTGCTGTTCATCTCTCTGGCTTCCTCTCTGAGTCCATAACCTGGGGAGGTGCTGGCTCAGGACCCCTATAAAAGAAAAAAAGCTAATAGACTTGTTACTGGACCCCAGATGTTTGCTCTGCAAATAAGGTCAGGTAAAAAATATAAAGAGCTCCTGTGAAGCCTTAGAGCATATAAGGACTCCGTGACTCTGTGTATCCTGCCCAGGTGAACCCAAAAGGGCACTGGGTAAGAAAAAAAAGCACTAAGGAAATTCGCATAAACGTGAACTCCACTAATCATAAAGGGCCAGAGGAAGGGAGAAAGGTCCGTGGATTGGGGCTCAGGCTTTGTCAGCAGGAGACTTGATCCCTTATGCCATGTGGTCCCCGAGTACCACCAGGAATGACTCTGTAGCACAGAGCTGGAAGTAGCCCCCATGTACCCCTGGTGTGACCCCCACAAAAACAACAAAAATAGTGGGTCAGCAATAGGGTAAGACAGAGCGGCACTCACCCTATTGCTGACCCACTATTTTTGTTCTGCCTCACGTTCATTGATTTAAAGAAAGCCTTTGATTCTGTGGAGACTGAAGCAGTCATTGAAGCCCTAGCCAAACAGGGTGTTCAAACCCAATACATCAAGATCCTTCATGAGCTGTATTACGGATTCACCACCAGGATCTCACCATTCTACAAGGAAGTGATCATTGATGTTAAAAGAGGGGTTCAACAGGGTGATGCCATTTCACCAAAACTCTTCAGTGCCACCCTTGAGAACATCATGAGACAATTGGAATGGGAAAGAATGGGAGTGAAGATAGATGGTCGGGCAACTACACCACCTCTGCTTCACTGATGACATCGTCCTAATAACACCAAACATTAGCCAAGCAGCACAAATGCTGGATGACTTCGACCGAGAATGTGGAAAGATAGTTCTACAGCTGAATCTAAAGAAAACTATGTTTATGAAAAATGAACTAGTTCCAGAGGCCCCATTCACTCTCAATGGAACAGACATCTCTGAATGCAGCAGTTATGTGTACCTAGGTTGAGAAGTCAATATGATGAACGACCTAAAAACCTGAGCTATGCAGGAGGAAGAGAGCGGCATGGACTGCCTTCAAAAAACATCGAAGAAATAGACAAAAGAACAAAGAACCTCCGGCTCCGGGCACATCTCTTTGACTCTACTGTTCTCCCTGCATTGACATATGCCTCAGAGACCTGGGCCCTACGAAAGCAGGATGAGAATGCTATTTGGGTCTCCCAGAGAGGAATCGAAAGAGCTATGCTTGGAATATCATGCCTCACTCAAGTGAGAGAGGGAATCCTGAGTTCTGACCTCTGTCGCTATTCCAGAATCAGGGACGCTGTCTCGTTTGCCAAGGCATCGAAAATCAGATGGGCTGGACATGTAATGCGATTTGGAGACAACTTCTGGACTAGAGCCATTACCGACTGGATCCCACGGGATGTCAAAAGATCATGTGGCCCACCTACAAGATGGTCAGACTTCTTCGTCAAGACCATGAAGGAACGGTTTGAGGCTCTTCATATTCCTGAAGCAAGCAGATGCCATTGGGCTACACTGGCACATGATAGGGTCCAATGGAAATGTTACTGGCGCCCGCTCGAGCAAATCGATGAATAACGGGATTCAAGTGATCAAGTGAAGTGAAGCAATAGGGTAAGATGGTACTAATAGGTCCGATGTTACAGACCTGGACGGTTATAGGGGAACTCTATATATTGTCACCTCAAATTTCAGGCTCTATCAATCTAAAATTATTCTCAGAAGTAGAGTCTCTTTTTTTTATGTCCAATTGGACTTGCTTAAGAAATGAAATGCTGGGTTTTCATGCTAGATAATAACGATGGTTGTTATTATTGGCGTTTTTTAGCCAGGACCCTGCGGGGCTCAGGGCTCACTACTGGGTTTCTTCTCAGGATCACTCCTGGTGGTGCTCAGGGCCTCGTGGTGTGAGGGATCGAGCCCCAGGCTCCCACCTGCAAGGCCTGTGCTCTGATCTGTGCTCCTGGGGACTGAACCCCGATCAGCTGTGTGCAAAGCCAACGCCTTAACACCAGCACTGTACCTCTAGAAATGTGGCTTCATGTGGCTTCGTGTGGTTTCTAAGTCTGGGAATGCAGTGGCATCTGCGAATTACACGTCTGTTGATGACATATTTCTCTTATGACCGGCTAATTGCCACACGCCACTTGGGTCTCGGGTTACATAGAACCCAGCATTGTGTTCCTTAGAGCTAAGTGGGGCCCCGCCTGTCCCGGACGATCTCCACCGCACAGAATATTCCGTCTGCTTCTCCCTATCCCAAGATGAAGACCCGGAGAGGCCAAAGAATTTACTCACGTTCACAGTTCTAGTCACACCCATGCTTGGAACCGCCCTCTGACCCCGGAGCCCTCACCAACGCCCCACGTCCACACCGTACCCAGCTGAGCATCCAGCGAGAAACATCCTTAAATTCTGAGCTTCAAGGGCCTGATGACAGCAGTTCCCGGATGAGGCGGCTCTGTAGGATGGCCCCGAGGAGCACCAGTTTCCGGTCCCAGCAGGAAGCCGGGGCAGGGTCAGACACTCCAACTTTGCTGAGCGCAGCAAGATGCGTTTTTTGGGTCTCTGCTGGGAGGACACGTCACTACCAGGCCCCACTTCACATTGTTCATTCTCATGAATGTGGAGGCTCTGAAATCCAAAGCCAGGAGGGAGAAACTCCTCTCCACAGAAGGCTCCAAGCTGGGGGTCGGCCTTCATAAGGAGCAACAGGCTCTGGTCGCCACTACAGACTCGGGCCTCTGGCTTGGCTGCTTAGACATCACAGGTGAGTCGGCTTCTCCCTCTGGTGCTTAACCTGCTCTGAACAAAATCGGAACCTCAGGCCGCAGGTGGGGGAACTCAGCAAAGGTTCAGACCCCCAGGCCCGGGACTCTCAGTGCCTGCACATGCTATAAACCCACACTTTTACTGGGGGTTACTTAGGAGCCACACCCAGCGATGCTCAGGGCAGACTAAGGTATCATTCCCGGCAGGGCTGGGGGGATCTTGTGGGAATCAAACCCCGTCAGCCTTATCCAAGGCCAGCACCCTCTGTTCTCTCTCCAGCCCCGACAGACCCACACTCTGCACTTGTTGAGTGCTTGTGGGGGTCTTTGTGGGCGTGTGCTCCTGTGGCGCCCCTCTCAGAGGCCGGCACAGGTCTACAACTGGGATATCACTGCCTGGGCCTCACGGTTTGCAAAGTTCAAGTTGGAATTCAGAGCACATCATACTCACCTCGCCACTGAGGACACCAGCCGCACATTCTGCCGCGAGGCCAGAGGCCAAGAATGCTGGGAGGGCCTGAGGAGTCCTGGGGCCAGGGGGTGCAATTAAGGGGCAAGGGAATGGCTTGGGTCTTGCCGTTTGCCAATGTGGGTGTGCAGCAGCGGGTCTGGGTAGGCAAGAACAGCTCACTGGGCTGGAGAGAGCTGGCAGAGCGGGAGAAGAGAGAAACGGCACCGCAGGGAAGAGACACGGGAAGGGACATTTGAGGGAGTGTCGTTCTCAGATGCGCTTTGGGGCGCTCCACCCTCCCGTCACCCACAGACCTTCATCAAACCCCGTTTTGCTGTTGCTACCTTCAGAGGCGAATAGCTGCTCTGGGTCCGATGGCATGAGACTGTCCCAGGGCTGGGCAGGGCAGCTCTGCTCTAGAACCAGCCGCTTCCCCTGCCCTGACCAGGCCCCGTGGGGTAGGGGAGGAGTGGGGGGGACGGGGTACACTTCTGCAGACTGCAGCTTCCAGGGGCTCAGGCGGGGCTGCTGCTCACAGCTGCTCCTTCTGGAGCGGCTTCACAGGGAGGATCCCGGCTGGATCCCGGTGGAGCTACTCCAAAGCTGTGTGAGTTCAGTGGAGATTTCGTGTATTCTTCCTCCCCCCTGCCTTTATTTCCTCTTCCCTTCATTTCTCATTTTCTCCCTTTTTTCTCCCTCTCTTCTCTTTCACCCCAGCCAGCCTTCCCTCAACTTCCAGGTTCAACATACCTGGTGGTGTGCAGGACAGTTTGGTGTCAGGGATCAAACCTGGGGCGGGGCGGTCCTGTGTGCATGGCACGTGCTCCTGTCTGTTTCCCAGCCTTGAACTGGCTTCCTTTCATTCCTTCTAAAAGAAATCATTATCTCCGTTTTCCTCCAACAATGCCATTTCCCCCTTTTTATTGAAACACCGTGATTTACAAAGTAAAAAGGTTTTCATAATACTGTTGATAGAAAGCTTCATACTTCAACACCACTCCCACCACCAGTGTGTTTCCACCACCGAAGACCCTCATTTCCCACCCACCCCAATCCCCATGCTGCTACCTCAGTTGGCACTGATTATATTGACCATTAAAGCATATACATGCAATGTAATTGACGCATCCATTTTCTTCCCTATTGTTGGTTATGGGAGAATCTGGCCAAATTCTGTTCTTGAATTTACTTTCTGAGTTTCTAGAACATGGTAGGTTCCACTAGTTTGTACCGCATGGCTGCAAGTGGCCGCACAACTAGGGGAGAGCTGGATGGCAGCTTTCCCGGTGAGTCTGAGTCTCTGCATGACGGCCGATAGCCTGGAGGCAGTTTGTGGACGGGTCCACCAGGCCTCCTGGACAGGACAGAGGCGGGAAGGGGGACCCCAACTCCATCTCCACGAACGCTGCCCGGTGATTTTTGCCGCCAAGAGCTGCCTACCTGGGCTTGAAATCGGCTGCTCTGTTGTGCGGGGCTCTGGTGAGCCGGGCTTGAAATCAGCTTCTCTTCTTGGGTGGAGCTCTGATGAGCTATGGAGTCTGGATGTTGAAAATGACTGTGATTATGGTGAGCGAGTTTCCTCTGGCTGCTTCTGAGGCCCTAGTGAGGTGTTGGGCCGCATTTTTCTATTTGACTCTCCCTCCTCCCGCTTTGTTCCTGTGATGACAGTGGGCAGCCCCCGTGCCTGGCTGCAGGGCTGGTTGTGATGCTCACACATTGCGTCCCGTTAGCTATGGGACCTGCTCGCATGCTGCCTGGGACACCCCTCTCCGATTCTTCTGGCTCTAGTGCTCACACAGGTGCTCTGCGGGGCCCCACCTCCTGACCCTGATGTCTGAGCATCTTTTCTAGCCGCTGTCCTCGCTGTGGGGGTGTAGTAGGGGCATATCAAAGCCTTTGATTGTGGGGCTCTTGCCCGCTGGGTGATGGGCAGCAAGAAATTGCTCAGGGCTCCAGAGATCAGACACCAGAGCTGCAGGATTGAGCTCAGCATAGGCGGCCGCACCAGGGGCTGAACAGCGACCTGACCGTCACGGTGCCCTGAGTCACTGAGCCGGCTCCCAGGCCCTCAGTATTGAACTTTCTTCTTTGTTTGGCTTTGGGGGCCACACCTGCATTGCTCAGGACTTCCTCTTGGAGCTGTGCTCAGGGATCACTCCTGGCAGTGCCGGGAGACCCGTGTAATGCCGGCCCTAACCCTGGTAAGGAAGGGACTCACCCACTCATTGGGCTCCACTCCGGCCCCTGTACTGAGCCGCCATTGCTCCTGCGAGGGTCTCTGCTCCTCTCCCCGAGTCTCTCTCTTCTCTCAGGTCCTGTGGCGGGAATTGAAGATAACTATATGTGAATATATTTCAGAATAAATATGAATCTCTTATAGGTGATCATAAATAGGCATTTATAGATTATAATACCTGAGTGCAGAGCCAGGAGGAACCCCTGAGCATCGCCGGGTGTGACCCAAAAAAGAAAAAAAAAAAGAATTTTCTTTTTCTTATGGGGTTCAGGATAGGAGACAGCTAACGAGATTATTCTGCCCACCAAAAGATAAGTATTTTTAATTTTACGAGCCTCACAACAAGCCAGACAACCCCCCCACCACACACACACACACACTCCATGAGGGCCGCCATTTTCCACATCCAGACTTCCTGGAATCTCCTCAGAACTCCACCCAGCAGAAGAGCCTATTATAGCCCAGCTTGCATGGCCGCTTGTGGCAGCAGCAGTTCATCAATAAATGCTGGATTTAGAGGTGACTACAAGAGTATGCCACCCGCACAGCAGAGCCTGGCAAGCGTCCCATGTCATATTTGATATGCCAAATACCAGTAACAATTATAGACCTCATTCCCATGACCTGATGGAATGGTTTGAGGCTCTTTATGTTCCTGGAGCAAGCAGATGCCCTTGGGCTCTACTAGCATGAGACAGGACATATGGAGATGTTACTGGGGCCCGCTCGAGCAAATCGAAGATGAACGGGAAGACAGTGATACAGTGATACAGTGCAATAGACATTTTAGGGACTTGGGGACTCCTAAGTGGCAGTCAGGAGCTTCCGGGCAGCATCAGCAGTTCTTGGCTAACCAGCTGCTGCTGCCATGCAAAGCTCAGGATACAGTGCTCAGGTGATCCCAGAGGCCTTGGAGGCCCCCAGCGTCATACCCAGAAGCACTGGGTGGGGGGCTCTGTGGCTGTACCCTGCAATGCTCAAGGGACCCCTGCGGTGCCAGGAATTAAGCCCACAGTGGGCACATGTACTGTCTCCCAGCCTCTCCAGAGAGATTTTTCTGTGTGGTCACAGTTCCAGCGGAGATATTGGCGTCCTCCCCGGGGTCAGAATGTTCCCCAGCTCTCCTGGACAATCAGATCTGGGGAAAATTCTCCCGTTTTTTTTCATCTAGTAAATGAGCTCGCGGCCGTCTGCTCCTGGTGGTATTTTGTGTGAGTCCCCCTTGTTGCTACACAGACTCATCTTTATTACTGTAACGGCTGTGTGAAGGCCTCCAAGGAACCCAATTTGCATTATTTGGCCCCTGTCTTTGGACAGTACATTGGTTCTAGTTCTGTTTGTTTGTTTTGTTTTTACCTTTTGGATCAGAATTTGAGCATTTTTAGGGCCTGGCTTTTTTTGAGGGCCTTTGGGCCCAGTTAAATGGGGGGAACAGGGGAGGGTCTGCATGGGGTGATGGCTTGTCCAACCATTTCCTGTCGCCGGCGCTGGAACTGGGAAGCACCACCCCCACCCCCACTGTGGCCCCCTCCATCCCCAATCCCAACAATGAAGGGAAGGAAGCAGAGAGAAGAGGGAGAGTAGCTTTTCCTCTTCCTGCAGCCCCCATCACTGGCAGAGCCCCGGACTGCCGGGCGCCATGCTGGAGCCTGTTGACATGGGGTAATTTATTAGCCTGAACTGTACAAATTATTCCTCTCCCCAGGACTAACCCACAATGAGAAGCTGCTTTTCATGAGTTTTTCCTGGGGACCCGAATAAATAAACCGAGGAACAAAAACCTCATGCATATTTCAAAGAACTTATTGGAATAGGGAAAACCTGGTGCTCTGAGCATAAAAGCCTCCAGTGGATGGATCAGAATTCTGCTCTCTCTCCCCTCTTTGTAAATTCTCTGGTTTTCCAGTGTTAATCCTGTGAGCTGGGGGAGCGGGAGGGGCATTGCTCTCTTTTGGGCCACCAGGAGTGCAGCATCTCTCCTCTCTGCCCCCACACTCCATGGGAGGATTTTTAACTGCTTCTCCGAGCCACACTGGGGGACTCAGCCCCTGACAAAGGTTGGAACTTGGAATCCCAGAGATGCTGCGAGCTCACTTTGGAGTGAGATTAGAGGTATTAGGGTGGCCACACTGAGACCCCCTAGGGTCCTCTTGAAAGCTGCTTGGCTCTAAGCAACACCCAAGCTTCTCATCCCCAGATATCAGCCTGGCTGGAAGTTAAGTGGTGACAAGGCCTTGCTGAGAACTTCCATGTACCAGGCACTCACAGAAGGTCAGCATTAGCTTTGCTTTTTGGGTCACACTCGGCAACGCTTAGGGTTTACTCCTGGCTCTGCACTCAGGAATTACTCCTGGTGGTGCTCGGGGACCATATGGGATGTTGGAGATCAAGCTCGTGTCCCGCTGCATGCAAGACCCGCTAGACTATTGCTCTGATCTGAAGCCAGCATTTTCCACTGTGATTTTTCCCTTCTTGCTGCCCAGGGGACTGCGCCCTTGAGCATGTTGACATGCCGACACATTCTACCAAGGGAGCCGGGCTCTGAGGAAACACTGATCCCCACCACCACCCCCAGTCCGTGGGATGTGGGCGATCATTTCCATCTTAGAGAGGAGGAGATTGAGACTCGAACAGAGAGGGATTCCCTTGCCCAGAGCACACACAGCAGGAGATGGAGCTGGGCTCCATACCTCTGTTTATCTAGACTCAGAATGCATGTTTTGATTTTTGATGCCTTGTATGTCTTCCTGCCCTGGGTCAGTCAAGACCTGCTCAGTGCCAGTCTCCCTTTACAGAGAATCCTTGAATTGATTTTGATAGCCTAGAATCCAAAGAGCATAGAGACATTCCATTTCTGGTTACCCTAATGTCCTAGGACTGGGGTCAGCAAACTGCCTCCCAAGGTCCTGATCTGGTCCTTCAGACCTATGTCAATAAAGTTTTATAGACACTCTGCCACGCTTATTCGTGTCAGCACTACTGTTGGCTGTAGTGTTGAGTGTTGTGAGCATGTGAAGCCTGTAACACTGAATTCCTGTCCCTGGAGAAAACACATTCTGACTCCCAGACCTAGAGCAATCCTCTATTCTTCCAGAAGAGAGGACAGCAGCCCTCTGAGTGGATTGCATTTCTTGAGTGCTGGCTGGGAGCCCAACACGGTAGCTGCTTTCCAGGGGTGCTTTCCTGGAATCCTCCAGCAACCCTGTCAGGCAGGTGCATAGAGAGGGAGCTACTTCTCTTGGCCACAAGGCTTAGAAATAAGTGTGTGTGTGGGGGTGCTTCATCTCCACCCTGGAGCTGGCATCAGTGCTCTGTAGGTGCAGCGTGCTCTCTGATGGGAAAGGCACTCTTTGTCTACCCACATCCTCTGTGTTGACTAGAACTCAACCCCCACCCCAACATTCTTCCCTTGGGGCAGGGGGCAGAGCAATGTCAAGAGCAGGGAGTGGACACACTACCCCTTGAGCTCAGAACCAACCCCAGTTACTCCAGCCTACTTGGGGGTCCCGATGAAGTCACAAGATCCAGCCCAAGAGCAATGGGGTTGCAAGGTCCCTGCGCTCCACTGTGAACTGATGTAAGTGTGGGAGAAATCATGGGCGGTGGAGTACCACCACGAGCACCAAAACTCACAGTCTGATTGGGGTTCAGAGGAGTCCCTCGTCCACCAGCATTGCCTTCTGGGTCTTGAGGCTTATCTGCTTGTCCAACTCCCACCTCACTGATGGAGAAAATGAGGTTTGAGGCCATTCCCATGGCTGCCTCCAGCTGCAGAGGGTTCAGAGAGGAAGAAACTGCCCATATTTCCTCTAGGGGGGCTCTGATCTGAGGCCACCAGCATGAATTCTCAGAGGCGGCCTAGGGGACCCCTGGGAAAGGCTCCCAGCCCCGACTATGGCTGCAATGTGAGAATGAAGAACAAAACAGTCTCCGTGCTGGGCTGTGGCCAATCCTAATTCTGGTCATCAGTGGTCAATACGATCCGTTTGATTTTCCCTGGCAGAGGTCATCGGTGGTTTTGCTGCCAAGACCAGATTGACTCTCCATGCCGGAAGCTCATAATTGTTATACACTTGATAGAAGAATGAGGCTTCCCCAAATATCTCAAAACCAGGAACTGTTCATTTCAAACGGTCGCAGAAACAACACCCTCAGCGAATCAGGCCGGAGGGCCCACCCTACCCCAGGGAGCCCGCTGATGAGCTGAGGAGCATTTTGGATGTCGATGATTGAGGCATGGCCCAGATCCACTCATTCTCTCAGTGGAGCTTTCCAGAGTTCAGATTGTTTCCTAATTTGTTCCATCTTTTGTTTGTTTTTCTTTGTGCTATGGGGTGGGGAGGGGAGTTGAAGCCCAGGTCTCACAAATGCAAGGCATATGCTCAACGGTTGAGCCACACCTCCAGCAGAGCCATCTTTGGTGGCTTTGTTTGGTCACTGAAGTCATCCAGAGATGACTGGGTTGGACAGACCAGCAGAGCGAGGGAAGAAACGCCTTATTCATGCATTCCTTCCTCCATTTATTTACTCCTCGCAGGACCTGGGGCTTGGGGATGGGAAAGAAACAGGAGTCATACTGAACTAGCCATTTAGCGGGCCAGATGTTCTTCACTGTAGCTTTTCAAGAGAGATTTTGGTTCCCAGTGGCCTCTTGCCACAGATGATTAATTGAACTCATCATGGTAATCCCATCGCCTGGCCAGTGGTTGGCTTAGAAGCTAGTGTGTGACAAGTGAGGAAGCATGTACTAGGAATGAAGGAGATGTCAGGGGAAGGGAGAGATACTTTTCTCCAGGGCTAGTAGCGACGCCTAACTGGTACCTGCAACTCAGACAGTCGAGACAGAGGCAGAGCTGCCTCACGGCCCCCAGGGCAGATGAGAGGAACTGATGTCACTGATGTCCCTAAGCGGGGCTGTCTCTAACACCCAAGGCCACTCCACCTTTGGACTTTCTGCTCTGTGAGATAATGGGTCTCCTTGCTGTTTTAGCTAGTGTGGGCTGGGTTACCGCTGTATTCCAAAGCATCCCAATCAATGGAGCATTGGTACTGCAGAATTCCGACTCAGCCGTAAAGGAGTGGGTGCGGAGAAGTGGGTTCTTTTCCCCAGTGTCAGACAACTGGGAATTGATGGAATTGGATGGAACCCTTGAGCTTCCGGGAACGTCTGCAATCTCCCTCACAGGTGTGTATGTGACCCCTGCATCTCTGCGGACCCAAGCTGCCCCAGGGAAGAGCGGAAACTCCATCAACAGGAACCAAGGCAAACTGCCTTGGTTTCACCCCCGACCCCTTGGGCCCTTCACTTCCGGGAACATCCCAAAACTCAAAACCGCGCGGATGCACTAGCATCCGTGCAACCCTCTTACTACCTATCTTGCATGGGGTACCAGTGAACCTTGGTTCCTACATCCCTTGCCACCCACCCAAACTCTGCAAACAGACCAGACACCTACTAACTGTACTATCTAGTCACCCAAGAACCCACATTTGCAACCTATAATAGTCATAATGGTAAAGCCACACAAAATTCCATCAAGCTATGTGAGTGAAGTCACTATTCCAGATGAGCCAAGCAATACCAATGAGTTGTATAACCTCTCTGATAAGGAATTTCGGAAAGAATTGTTAAGGATTCATAAGGAATTCAAAGAAGCAATGGAATGCAAAATCAATAAAATACAAGAGGACATGAGAGAAGAAGTGAGGAAAATGCAAATGGAAATGACAGATATTAAAAATGAGGTAAATGAAATGAAAAACACAGTGGAAAGCCATCATAGCAGAATAATAGCTACTGAAGAAAGAATTAGTGATCTCGAAGACGAGTTCCAAAGATTCTCTACACAACACCAGAAGATAGAAAAAAGACTCAAATTACCAAACAGACAACAAGAGATAATTGGGATGGATGGAACCCTTGACTCTGCCTCCAAGGCGCCCCGCCATTCCCGCTGCCTCACGTTCTTGGACTTTGAGGAGAATCCAGGAGCAGCAGCGCGAGGAGAAGAGGTTTAAGGTAACCCTTGAGTCTCTTGCAGTGAGAGAGGCCCGCAGGCTCCCGGCCTATCCCAGCCTTGCTGCGCTGAGCTGAGGGGCTTCACGCCTCTCCAGACCATTCACGGCCCCACCAGCCCCCTCTGAAGCTGGGTTGAGCGTCTCTGATTAACTAGAAAGGGCCCGGGGCCAACACCCCAGCAGCTCTTCCTTCTGTCCTGGTGCTGGGGTTCTTTGAAGGAAGGCTTATGGTTTTACATCATTTTTAAGGTTTTATTTTTAAGACTTGAAAACCGCGGGTGAGATCACTGTTCCTTCGGGCGGCAGCGCCCGTACTGGAGTGAGGATCCTGACCTGTCTGTGCAGGCCGCCTGGGGATTAGTTTCTCAGCCACTCACCGGTTGAGTGTTCTCCCTCCCTGCTCTGGCTCCGCAGGCAGGTGTCCAGGCTCTCTTTTCTGTGGATTTATTCCCTCTTTGTGGGCCAGTTCAGGGGTTCTAATCTAATGCTTCACTGTTACACGATTCTTCACTTCTCTCATTTCTTGTCAGTTCTAGCATCCTCCATACTTGGTTTTTTCCCTCACGAATCACGTGGCTGCCCACCTACAAGATGGTCAGACTTCTTTGTCAAGACCCTGAACGAAATGGTTTGAGGCTCTTCGTATTCCTGGAGCAAGAAGATGCCATTGGGCTACGCTGGCACGTGACAGGGACAAATGGAAACGTTACTGGCATCCGCCGAGGAAATCGACCGAATAACAGGATGTCAAGTGATCAAGTGATCATTGTCCTTCACTCATTTTCGGGTTGGGTTTTTATATATATATATATGATATATATGATATATATATGATATATATGATATATATCATATATATCATATATATGTGATATATATTTTATATATATCATATATATCATATATATATTTGTCAACTTGTGGAGTTCTTTAATATGATACCTAGTGTGATTGCAATCAACTATTGATTTCATCTTTTATCTGTGTTTCAGCTATGCCCCATAGACCCATAAAATAAGATTTTATTCCTTTAGAAAACAAAAATTCTAGTAATAACTTCGTTGTTAGGATGGCGCACTTCAGGAGCAGAATTTCCAACATGCCGTGGAAAGGGTTTCTGCTCTTTACAAGTTCCTGTGTGGACCAAGACTAGGACTGTGGAAAGTGTGTGCTCAAATCCCATTGGCCAGCAAGTCACATGGTAGAGCAAAGGCCGAGAGCGTGGCAGTCACGTGGTCAAAACACAGGTGCCAGAGAGCTGGGAGGTGTGGGGCCTGCATTGCCACCCGCCACAGTGCTGTGGCAGGTTACGGAACAGAAAGCCCAGCATCGGGTGTCTCTCATGGAGGGACTTTCCTCTTCCCACATCGCCACCTCCACCCGCCACCCCTCCAGTCAGATGTCATCCATCACCAAAGAAATCTCCTCACCATGTTATTTTCTCTTAGTTCTTCATGCCAGAATCTCTTTACAGTGCTGACTTGCAGCTGCAAATGCTCTCTCCCTTCTCTCACTTTCTCTCTCTCCCTCCCTCTCTCTCTCCCTCTCTCTCCCTCTCTCCCTCTCCCTCTCTCCCTCTCCCTCTCTCCCTCTCTCTTCCTCTTTCCCTCTCTATCTCTCACTTCCTCTCTCTCCCTCTCGTCCTCTCTCCCTCTCTCTTTCCATCTCTCTGTCTCTCTCAATCTCTCTCTTTCCATCTCTCTCTCCATTTCTCTCTCCTTCTCTCGTTCCCTCCCTCTCCTCTGTCTCCTTCTCTCTCTCTACCCCATCTCTCTCTTCCCTCTGTCTTTGTCTCTCACTTGCTTGCTTACTTGCCTCTCTCAAGGATACTTGCACGAGATGGTCTTGAGTGCTTTTAGTATATACAAGGAAACGCATGCGCACTGCCCTGGCTTGACCCATATAGATCATCAGGGCGCAGCTCTGGACCCCACCAGGTGCTGGAGGGGGAGTTTCCCTTGTGAATATGGTTTAAAAGACTTTTCTCTGGACCTCTCTGAAAGCGCTTTTCATGGTCAGTTCTGGGATTCTGCCTTATGCAATGTCCAGGCAGCCTGAGGACATCGAGGCCTGGGTCCAGATCCTTACAACAAAGCAGAGACTCGTGTGTGTGTGTGTGTGTGTGTGTGTGTGTGCGGAGGGGGTGAGTTCCCAGCACTTGGCAGTTATGTGGACACAGACAAATGTGGCCACAAAATTATGTGGCTGCCAAATGTGCAGAAGAGCATCGTGCTCAGGACAAGGGTTTACTCACCTTGATAAAAAATATTGGGGTGCTCAAAGCGCATGGGCTGCTGGGATCGGGCGGCCGGGAAATAGCAGGAGCCGTGGGGGGCCACAGTACTGTGGAGCACAGCTTTGGGAGTTCTGCCTTCTGTCACTCACAGCATGGGAGGCTCCCATCAGCGATGGGGGCATCAGGACCCCCTTGGGGGGGAGAGGATCAAGCATGATTCTGGGCCTTGCTGCACGTGCCGGTTCCACCAAGTCCTAAGGCAGATGCGGACTATGCTTTGTTATTAAAAATATTATCATTATTTTATTGTTTTATTATCTTATTATTTGGTTTGGGGGCCACACCTGGGCATGCTCAGGGGTTACTTCTGGCTCTGCACTCAGGAATTACTCTTGGCCACGTAGCCTTTGAGTTACCAGGTTTGGGCCACCTCTAGTACGGCCCTCACAGAACCAAGTAACCATTGACCCAGGTCCCGGAACTTTCCAGTTCAGTATCCTCAGGTATCCATGACCAGTGATGGAAAAGATCCAGCACTGAAATCTTCAGTATCCATCACCCCCGGGAATCAGACCCGCATGGGCAGGGATGCTGGGATGAAGATAGCAGCTTCTCTCGGGCTCCCTGCTGGCCTCAGCCATCACGCTCCCCCTCCCGCAAGGAGAACAGGCTCACACAAGAGCAGGGGGCCTCCCCAAGAGCAGCACCACCTCAGGTGTCCTGATGAGTTAATTATGGAAAATTAGGGGCAAATCGGGAGTCTCGCCTCCAGGAATCGTGGATTAAGGTCTTGCCCGGAGGGAAGACTTTTAATCATTCTCTGGGGACCTGCGGCCAGAAAGGCTTTTCCTGCTGGGACCAGTGATAAGTAGGGGAACCAATCAAAATATGCAAATGCAGCAGGGACCTGGGCCTTCCTGCATTCCTCCCGGCTGCGATCCATATGAGGGCCTCCAAGCTGAAGGCAGGGACTGTGAGAACTCAGGCCCTGAGGGCCAGAATGCTTCTGCCCCCTGCTCAGGAATTTTGCCTGCGGTGGTCAGGAGAGGACAACGCCGGTCTGGGGGGATGCTAAGACGTCCGGAGCAGTGCCCAGCAGGCCGGCCAAGGCTGGATGAAGCTGCAACCAGCAGAGGCCCAGCTCTGATGTCAGAACCACCTCCCGATCCAGCTGCTCTCAGGCATGTGAGGGGGACCCACAGGGACTCGGCAGAACCAGAGCTGCCCAAAGGACAGACAGAGCAAAGGAATATTTGGCACTTTTAATGCTATTGATTTATTTTGGTTTTGAGGGGCCCATACCTGACAATGCTCAGGGGTTACTCCTGGCTCTGCACTCAGGAATCACCCCGGCACTGCTCAGGGGACTATATAGGGTGCCAGGGATCGAACCCGGGTTGACTATAGGCAAGGTAAGTGGCCCTACCCTCTGTACTATGGCTCCTGTCCAATTGCTGGTGCTTTATTCATTCATTCATTCACTCACTCATTCACTCACTCATTCATTCATTCATTCATTCACTCATTCATTCATACACTCATTCATTCACTCACTCATTCATTCATACATTCACTCATTCATTCATTCACTCACTCATTCACTCATTCATTCATTCATTCACTCACTCATTCATTCATTCATTCATGCATCACTTTTTTTTGGAGGGTCACACCCTGTGGTGCTCAGGGAATTCTGCACTCAGGAATTACTCCTGGCAGTGTTTGGGGGACCATATGGGATGCCGGGATGGAGCCTGGGTCTGCTGTGTGCAAGGTAAATGCCCTCCCCTCTGGACTATGGCTCCGCCCAACAGCTGGTGCTTTTTAAGAGCGAGGTAGTTTCTGGACAGTGAGAAGAGGCCCAGAGTGTATGTCATGGCGATGCGTATCAGTGATGGGACTGTTCGGCTGAAGAGATAGACCAGGGGCTCAAGCATTGCCGTGTATCCCACTGACCGCGCTCTGAGTTCCGGATACCATGTATGGTTCCCCTGAGCAATGCCAGGAGTGACCCTTGAGCACAGAGCAGTGGGGCCAGAGGCAAAAAGCAAAAGCCACCACGCTTTTCAGGGTCTCTGCATCCCCGTTGGAGTTTCTCTTCCTACGGGTGTCCCCATGTCCCCAGATTTAGTTCTTAGAGTGACCTTGCAGGACAGGCGCTGTCCTCACTTCACGGAGGAGGAAAGAGCGTCAGGAAGGTCTTTAAGTGCAGAAGCCGGAACGGGGCCTCAGATCTGACTCTGGCCTCTGCCCTGTGCCACCAGAGAGCAGGTCCAAGATCCCCGCATGGCACGAGGCACGGCAGGTTCTCCACAGCCCTGGGCATGCTGTTTCTCTCCTTTCTCTAAAGCATTCCTTGTCTCCAGCCCTTCTCCCTTCCTGGCTTTTCCTGGCTGCCTTCACCCAGAAAACTTATTCATCCTCAAGACCAGTTTAGGGTCACTGGGAGTCGCCCCAGCAGTGGTTAGGTGTCTGCTATGCAGTGTGGTGGGAGCAGGGCCAGGGTGTGGGGGCGGCAGTTTCTTCCAGCTCCTGCAGGGCGCGCCATTGCCGCGACACTACAAAACTAAAACTATGTGTGTGCGTGCGTGCGCAGCGTGCGTGTGTGTGTGTGTGTGTGTGTGTGTGTGTGTGTGTGTGTGTGTGGCTCCTGCCAATGTCCGGGAAGCGCGTCCAAGAGACTCGTGACTGTCCATTCTCTAGACTATGAAAGGTGCTTAGAGGGGCTCCACTACTGGCCTATTGTCAAGTGGCCAGCGCTGACCTTGGCCCGTAGCATCTCTCCGTGGCTGCACCTTTAACTATTTTATAAAACCGCCAGCACCGGGTGGCCCTGACTTAGCAGCGGATCAGGCCTTCTGGCGGCTGATTCCCAGGGCCCCCTCCTGGGGTGGCGCGCTTTCCGATTTCAGCCGAGGACAGTGGGAAACCACTTTGGTTCTAATGGATGCAGCACTCAGCAAATGCGCCACTAGATTCGCCGTGGAAATGGGCTTTCTCCAGGCAGGAGTCCACTGATGAGAAGGGCAGACACTCCACCGCCCTAAGCCACAGGCAATTTGAAGAGACAGCAAGAGCAGCGGTGCTGGGGGAGGCTCTGATTTGATCAGGGGGAATCTTGAGGTCTGTACCGGAGACTGGGCTCCCCAAGGCGGGCTGCAGGCTGGGGAGTGGTGGGGACCAGCTTCCTGAGCTAGTCAGGCCTCGTGAGGCAGGTCTGAGCCCCCTCTGCTCTGGAGCCAGGAGCCGGGCCAACAGGAGGGAGGAATCCGGATCCCCACCCGGCCTCCCCTCCCCAGCAGCCGGCCACGGGCCCCATGCAGGGCTGCCAACCTTTTTTGGAGATGTTAGTCTTGCCGCCTGCTTGGATGAGCTCAGCATTTTCCTTCCTGAGGTCACTCCTTCTTTCTGCTTCTCCTTTTGCTCTCTGGCCCGCTTGTCAGCGCGCCTCTGGGAAAGGAAATGTGTTTCTCCACTGGGTGGTTTGTTCCAGGAGCTGCGCCGCCCCTCTGTTGGACACTAGGTGTGTGGGCACTCGGTGGGTCTGTGCAGAGATGGGAGATGGGTTGGGCGGGACCTGTCGGATGTCATGCGCATTTGGGGACAAAGAGATAGCCCAGTGGACAGGCCCTGGTTTTGCATGTGGCTGACCCAGGTTTGATCCCCAGCACCACATATGGTTCCCAGAGCACCACCAGGAGTGATCCCTGAGCACAGAGCCAGGAGTAAACCCAGAGCATCACTGGTTACAGCCAACCCCCTCTCCTCCCCAGAAAGCATGACCGAGAGATGGTACCAGGGTAAGGTTCTTGCTCTGCACCCCACTGTCTCAGACTCCGACCCCGCCACCGAATACGGTCCCCTGAACACAGAGCCAGGAATAGCCCCTGGCAGCCCCCTCCCCAGCACACATGGAAAAGAGCCTCAGTGATAACATGGCTAATAAGTTTGGCTAAAGAGGGTTTTCCAATGTTCCTGTTTCCCCCACCGCAGTTCCAGATGACCAGAGTGGGGTGGGGGAGCACCCGCAGCCCGTGGCATGGGTCAGGTGAACTCTGGCCCAGCACCCCGTGTTCTCACACCCCACATCTGGGAAGGCCCACACCCAGCAGTGACTACTCCTTGCTCTATGCGCAGGGAACCATCTGCAGTGCTGGGGACGGTACCCGGGCTGGCTGCGTGCCCGACAAGCTCCTTAACCTTTATATTATCTCTCTGGCCCCTCATGAGTTGTTTTTTTTTCCATGAGACCTGTGATGTTGACGTTCCAGGTTGACAGTTGATGGTGAATAAATAAAGTGGGAAGGAATGGTCAGACTTCCTTGTAAAGACACTGAAGGAACGTTTTGAGGCTCTTCATATTCCTGAATCAACCAGATGCCATTGGGCTACATTGGCACGTGATAGGGTCCAATGGAAATGTTACTGGTGCCCGCTCGAGCAAATCGATGAATAACGGGATTCAAGTGATCAAGTGATCAAGGGAAGGAATTAGGATTCTGGGTACAGGCTCTGGTCCAGCCCAGGGCAGTATGATTTATGTAGAGCAGGTTTTCTTAACCACAGCACCACTGACATTTCACACAGGATAATTCTCTGAGGGAGGAGCAGAGGGTCCCCACCCGCATGCCTTGTCGTGGGTCCTCCGTTGCCTTTACTGGGGTGTAAGGTCAGTGACCAGTTGTGACAACATGAAACATCTTCTGGCATGACCAAGAGTCCACGGGGGCAAGTTAACCCAGGAGAGTGAGCTGGGGCACTCACGGAATATCACTTCTTCCTTGGCCTCCGCACTCTGCTGGGGGCTACAGATCTTTCCTACTTGCCCACCAAGAAGCCAAGGCTCAGAGAGGGAGGTGCCTACACAGGGCCACACGGCAGGTAAGTGGCTGATTCGGGGATGAGAACCACATCTCCAAAGACTGACATGGCGGATGGAAACCCCAGGGTTCCCGCTGACTTCCGGAAGTTGACCTTCAGGATTCTTTAGAGGTCGGAGCGGAAGTTCCTGGAGAGGGGTAGGAACTGTGGACGGTGAAGTCGAGTCTGTTTGTGGTCTCGGAATCTTACCTTTTGTGGGATCAGGACACATTGTACGGCTCTCTCCAGAGCAGGTCCCACACACATCCATCCCCAGAGCATGTTCCTGGCCAAGTGTGGTAGGGAAATTCTTTCCCCTCCTGGGCGTGGAGAATGTGGGGGAATGTGGGGTGGGCCTGGCCAGGGCCTGCAGAGCCCCTTCACCGAAGTGGTCTCAGCTCGGCTGTAAGAGCTGCTGTGGGGCGATCCCGACCAGGCCCAGCCAGCAGACCTCAGCGCCTCCCGAGTCTGGGCTCCTGTTCTGGCCCGGCTGTAGTTTTCCTTACCTCTCTCCTGTTCTGTTTATTTATTTTGTTTTGGGCCACACCTGGCTGTGCTCTGAGCTTACTCCTGGCTCTGTGCTCAAGGAACCTTATTCTGGAGGTGCTGGGGAAGGGACCACATGGGGTGCCGGGGGACTGAGCTTTGGTCAGGCGTGTGCCAGGCGAGCCCCTCCCTGCTGTGCTCTCGCTCTGACCCCAATGCCTCTTCCCGGCCCAAACGCTGTGATTACCGCAGGGGCAGGGGGAGCTGAACAGTTCCTCGTCCACAAAACAGGAAGCTGACTGGATACTTGGTGAAGCCCCGAATTCCATAGGGTCAGGAAGAGCTGAACACAGTAGACTCAGTTTCCTGACCTGTGATGGGGGTGGGGGGGTGGGGACGGCTCTGAGCAGCCACTTCATAAAGTCGCACTGAGGATCCAACGAGCAGGTGACTAGAAATTTCCTAGCTCTGTGTCTAACACATGGGAAGCATGCAATTATTATTATTATTATTATTATTATTTTTTTTTTAATCATTATCACTTTGAGGCTAGAATTATTTATCTCTCAGAGATTTTTAATCCGGCCCAGGTATGCTGATCCAGAGATAGACATGGGGCAGAGCTGCTACTGGCTCTCACTGTGCCCAGCTGCTCATGAGGTGCCCGGGAGGGTTCTAGCCCTGGCCCGCCACCCCAGCAGAGCCTCACAACAAGCCAGATGACCCCCACTCCATGAGGGGCCTCCATTTTCCACATCCGGACTTCCTCCCTCGTCAGAATTCCACCCAGTAGACCAGCCTATCACAGCCCGGCTCGCTCTGCCACAAGTGGCCGCGCAGTTCATCAATAAATGCTGGATTTTGAGTATGCTACCCACACGGCAGAGCCTGGCAAGCTACCCGTGTCGTATTTGATATGCCAGATACCAGTAACAATTATAGACCTCATTCCCATGACCTGATGGAATGATTTGAGGCTCTTTATGTTCCTGGAGCAAACAGGTTCCCTTGGACTCTACTTGCATGAGACAGGTCATATGGAGATGTTACTGGTGCCCGCTCGAGCAAATCCGAAGATGAACGGGAAGACAGTGATACAGTGATACAGTGAGATTTCAAGGGCTGGGGATGTTTCAGGCGGCAACTCTCAGAGAAATCTAATGTGCAACCTGGGGTAATTCTAAGGATGTGGCTATTCCCTCAGGGAAGGGCGCTTATTTCCAGAGGGGAGAGGATGGTAGGAAGGCAGAAAGAATGATGTGGGTCTTGGGGTTACGGTTGGAATTGGGGGTGAGTTTGGCATCCTCAGGAGAGGATGCCAGGGGCTGGGCTTACCTCCCTCTGCCCTTTCTGCCCCTAAGTCTTTTTGTTGTTGATGATTTTTTTTGGTGTGGGGAGGGCCACAGCTGCCTGTGCTCAGGGTTTGCTCCTGGCTCTGCAATCAGGGATCACTCCTGGCACTGCTCAGAGAACCATGTGTGGTGCAAGGGATTGAACTCAGGTCGGCTGCATGCAAGGCAAATGCCCTCCCCGCTGCACTATTGCTCACGCCTCCTCTGCCCCCAAGTCTTTACCATGTAGTTGTGGAAAGTGGAAGGGACAGAGCATCTGATTAAGAGGCAAGGCTACTTCCCAGCCTATGTATATAGGCGGGTCCAGGTGACCTGCTCAACCAATGGGATGTCATAGTACTGATGTCTGGGATGCCAGGTCTGGCCATGAATTAGCATCGTGTTACCATGGTAACCAGAGCCAGCAGTGGCTGGGGGTAGATTTCCATTTTAAGAGCGGGGTGGGGGGGAGTGTCATACCCAGCTTATACTCCTGGCACTGTGTTCAGAGATCACTCCTGGTGGAACTCACCAAAGGTGGTGCTGGGGATTAAACCCAGGTTGGCCACATGCGAGGCAAATGCCTCACCCGCTGTACTGTCTCTCTGGCCCTGAGAACAACTTTTTATAAAACCCACCAGAGAGACCCACTTGTGTGTCTCAGATGCCTAAACCCAAGGAAGGACAGCGAGCTGCCTCCTGCCCCACACCCAGCAGTTCCCAGAGCCCTTCCCAGGAACCTTCCAGCCTTTGTTTCATGACCTTCCCTGGCCTCTTAGTAACAGCTCTGGAAAGCAAGTCTAGGGTGCATGCATGAAGCAAAGGTATCTCACAGCTGGAAAACAACTCCTGTCGGCTCTCCCTTGCATGCCCTAGCGATGCTTTTAAGCTTACCTCCCGGGTCCGGAGTGGGCAGGGCCCAGCCTTGCAGCCCAGTTTCTCCGAAGAGACGCACCAAGTAAAATACAGGAGCACCATATTGTGCTGTAGGCAGTTTCCAGGTACCTGGACTCTTAGGAGAAACCGCTGGGGGTGAGGCCCAGAAATGATGGGGAATTCAGCGCATAACAACTACCATTACAGAAAAAAAAGAGGAAAATAATGTGGAGGGTTATTGAAGTGCCAGAACCCCAAAGCTATAAACAGGATGTTTGAAAGCATTTTGCCCATAAAGGTCACAATCTGCAATTTAGATGGCTAGTTTGTTGCCCTTTTCCCTTGGTTATGGTTGGGCGCCACCAATTAGGGGTGTGTGTGTGTGTATGTGTGTGTGCGCGCGTTCATATTTCAAGGTTTTGCAAATAACTCTCTGGCCTTCTCTACCAGGCTGCAAGGACTGACGGCCTCTGTGCCCCCGTGGGGGTGAACAAGCCTTAAAAGCCAGAGCACAGGCAGGGCTCTGAGGCTACAAGTGAGGCCTTTTTCCCTCTGTCTCTGGAAAGGCAAAAATATCAGGGAACAGGAACCCTCTATCACTCCCACTTCACTGTGGTTTTACCTTGAAGAAACGAACCATTGAAATAAAAACCGCCCCTGGGGTAGGATTGCTGCTAAGTGCCACCCGTCCCCGTGGTGGTCACCAACCGCAGTTGGGCATCGCTGGGCCTGCCTGGGAGGGAGCATCCTGCAGAAAGTGTCATTCTCTTGTCTTGGGCCCCAGAGAGCAGTTGTGGGCGGGGAGGCGGGAGCTGGGACCCCGTTCTGCAGGCGGGGGACTCTCTGCAGCTCCGAGAGGGTGATGGGACAGGTTGGGCCGAGAGGCTGAGACAGGGTGGCACCAAGTCACCAAGTCGGATTCCTCAGACTTGAGCAAGCGCCGATAACCTGGTGATTCACTGAGGCCCCTTGGTTCTGATCCTTCTGCTTCTGTCACCTTGGGGAGGGGGACTTGAACTGATGTAACCCCCTCCTGGGGCACCGAGACATAACTTATGACTCCCCCTTGGGCCTCGGAGCGCAATAGAATCTCACCCACCCCAAGGCCCTGGCAAAGATCTCACACAGTTTAGCCATATCCTGCTCTCTGGGCTTGGAATAAACCCGCCTGGCCTTAGTCTCGAACCCCCAATTACTGCTGGTCTCTAAACAAGCCCCGTGCCCAGAGCCTGCCTTTTCCTCTGCCTGCCTCTAGCCGTGATGTCCCCTCAAGCCCCTTCTAGGGTGCTGGGTAGGTACCCAGCCAGATCCGGGTGAAGTTTTTTTTCCACTTTGCCCAAGTGGGTCAGGTGACCCAACACCTGACCCCCAGCACCTGACGTAATAAATGTTCACTGAACAAAGTCACCAGGATCTGGTTCAAATGTGCCTGACTCAGCCGGGCTCCAAGGAGGCCCCTGCTTCCACGCGCCCACCAGCTCCCAGGTACAGCAGAGGCTGCAGATTGGGAGTTTGAGTCTTGCCTGGGGGTGTCGGGGGAAGAGACTGAACCTGAGCTGTCTGAGAGAATGGCCTGTGCCTTTGGGAATTGTTCCTGAATCACCCTATATGGTAGCCGTGAGTACCCGCATGTGGTCACCGACTCCAGAGCTTTTTGTTTATTTATTTGTTTTTACATTTGGTTTCATTCTAATTATTTTCTATTTAAATAGTCACATAAGGCTAGTGGCTGCTGCATTGAACAGACAGCTCCACACTAAAAGCTGGGTGTAGATAGAGACATTATTATTATTATGATTATTAATTATTATTATTTTATCTTGGGATCTTATCATTTAGCAGTGTATCTTCTCCTTGCTGACCCTTGAATAGTTTTTTATTACACTGTGACATGTAATTGGACAAGGAATTTTTTTTTTTTTTTTGCTTTTTTAGGTCACACCCAGCGATGCTCAGGGGTTGCTCCTGGCTCTGCACTCAGGAATTACTCCTGGCAGTGCTTGGGGGACCATATAGGATGCCGGGATCGAACTCCAGGCTGGCATGGGCCGGCATGCAAGGCAAACACCCTACTGGCTGGGTTATGGTTTCCGGCCCCTGGACAAGAAATTTTTAAACAGTAAGATTAGAACCCTATGGCTATTACTAGTCAAATCTCACCTTGAACTTTAACCAACCAAAGACTGTTGGATTTTGTGACCTAATTGTAGGGAGACAAGAGTAGAGGTTGCTCTTGAGATTTGGAATCAAGATTCAACAATGCTTTTTTAAAAATATTAATTTAATTTAATTTTCACAGCTCCAAAGCTATGAAAGCTCCCAGGGAAGTCCTCCGATTGGCTGAGCACAAGTCACGTGCTGATTCATGAACATGATGACAAGTTCTCTGATTGGCTGAGGCCAACTCCTCTGCTGATTCCTGGACCAATCACAACGACCAGGTTCTTATTCCTTAGGCTAGGAATCTAGACTGACCTAATGCATATCTTCTCTCCATGCAGAGATGGGCGGCAGAACTAAGATCTTCCTGGCAAATAAACAACGAATGTGGAAGGAGGGTTTCTGGCTCCTGTCAACGGTGGTTGAAATGCAGGTCTCTGAGCTAGACTGAAGGCTTGGAGTTAGCTTCTCTGATGATGTCAAAGGCATAACGAGAATAACAAGATTCCATGGGCAAACTGACTTGCCTTTACTCTCCCTGCTCCGTTAGTGGGGCCCCGGGGCTGTAGGAACCAAGGCAGCGAGGGAAGCCTCCGTATGGGGCGGGGAGTGGAGCAGGAGTTTGTCGGACAGAGCCGTGGGAGGAAGGACCGAATGTTCCGGAGGGGGAAATGGCGGGGAGGCAAAGTGGGCAGCAAGCAGGCGTGGGGAGTGCGGGAGGCGTGAAGCTGGCTCTGAGGGGAACAGAAGCAGGGGGAGCGAGCGAGGAGGACGGGGCCACTCTGCAGGAGACCCTGAGGGCCAAGGGGCAGAGGGGCAGCCGGGTGGGAGCCGGCACTCCGGAGGGTCTGGGAGGCGGGATGGTTAGTCAGAGCTGCGTGTGCTGTCAGAAGGGCAGTGGCTGGGTTTGAGGCTGGGCAGGCTGGCGACGGGAGGCAGCGTGCCAGGGGCCAGGCTGTCCCAGTGTGTTTGGAAAGAAGGGCCACCCCGGAGGTGGGTGTCGGCGGAACATGGAGGCCTCTTCCTGGCTGGGGCCTTCTTCCTGGCCACGCTTTGATGGGGCCCCGGCTGGATCTGGGCGCAGCAGCACCGTCCGCTCCTGGCATTGGGCTGCTCGCCTCATTTCCCCAAGCTCCCATTTCCCCATCTGGAGAAGGCGAGGTAGGAAGAGCCACCTCGTGGCAATTGTGAGGCAGCCAGACAGAAATGGGTGTAATAGTTTTCAGGCCAGAGGCCCAGAAGCGGCCAGGGGCCTTAAATATCGCTGCTGTTAGTTGGGTTGTTCCAGGGGGCTAGTTGGCTGTCTGGTGAGTCTCACTCTGATGGGCAGTACTGCCCCCTCCCCACACCAGCCCACCCCTAGGTTCCAGCCCCTAGGGAGATGCGCCCTGACACCCAGGTCTCAAGGAGGCAGAGCCATCAGGGGCTTGTGGGCCGGAGCGTTTTCACGTGGGAGGTCGGGGGCAGCCAGGCTGCCTGATCTTAGAGTGCTCCAAGAAGGCCCATGTCACCCTCCGCACTGAGGGTATCGCTTTATCTCTGTCTCTGTGCTCCACAGTTCATTCGTTGCTTCCCCCACCCCAACACTCCTTCCTGCCTTTGTCCTTCCTACGGTCACTTGCTGGGACCCAGAGGCTAGTATTAGGAGGCAAGGCCTGTGTGGGGTCCTTGAGTCATGAGCGTCCACAAGCAGGATTAGCCGCCTCCGGAAAGGGGCCCCAGAGGCCTGCCTCTCCCTCCCGCAGTGGGCGAGCCCAGCAAGAAGTGGGACATCCTCCCTCCCCCTTCCCAGACACCGTGGGTGCCTTGGCGGACACTTCCCAGCCTCCTAAGTCAGGAGAAAGACATGTCTGTTGTTCACAATCTGTGCATTCATCCCCGATATTTTTATTGTGCAAGCCCACGCGGCTTCAAAGACTGCCCAGGATGTGCTGAGCAAACACCGACGCGTTGGGGGCCCTGGGCAGAGAAGGGAGTGAGTGAGAACAGACCCAGCTCAGAGCCACGCACAGACTGCTGTGAGCGGGAGGGAACGAGGGTGTCTGGGGACTCAATAGGTTTCTGTACCGAGGGGCCAGGGAGCAGAGCGATTCCTGGAAGAGACGGACAGGTAGGGTTGCAGAGGGCATGGCCAAGCCCACCTGGGTATCAGGCCCAAACTCTGTAATTAAAAGTTCTCCAGGGCTGGAGAAGGGGGCTCTAGCAAGAGCATACGATTGGCACGCGGGCTGGGGGACCCTATGGGATGCCGCATGCGACCTAAGTTTAATCCCCAGTACCACATGGTCCCCTGAGCACCAGCGCATACAAACCCTGAGCACAGAGCTGGAAGGAGCCAGATCTAATCCCTCTATTAGGAAATACAGAAATACATAAAGCCAGAGAGAAACAAACAAGCCCTCTTCCAAGTGTGCCATCTGCACCCCGAGACCTGAGCCATTTCTCCTTCTCACCCTCTGTCACACGTTCAGGGCAAGGTGAGTTGATTGTTTGGGATCTGAAAAAAAAGCCTGACTCTGAGAAACCCTCCCCCGGATTCCAGGATTAGAATTCTGGCCAGAACCCTGCTTGAATGACACCCCCTCCCTGCCTGCCATCTCCTCCTCCAGCTAGAAATTAAAACAAGAGGTCACGGCCATGTGTGTCCGCACAGTCCCAGCCAGCCCCGTGGAGGTGGGAGGCAGTGCTCACAGAAGCCTCCTAAAAGTCTGAGCATCCTTTTGTTTTTTAAAGAAGAGACGAGACTCAGAGGGTGAATGAATGAATTGGGGACTCCTGGCTAGGCGGAGGCAGAGCCCGTGGGACCATCCCAGCTCTGGAAGACCCTTAACCCTCTGAGCTGGCAGCAAGACCCCCTTCCTCCAAAGGGGAGTTCTTTCCCACCCGGACACGGTCCACTCACTCCTCTCACGGTTTCTATTTGCATCAGCTCCCCAGGAAATTAGAGCAAACCTTATTTTTAGAGGCTGCGGTTCCAGTGACAGTGATGTATGGATTCGTGATTTGCGTTACGAACGGAACTCCAAAGTGTTGCCTGATCTGCTCAGAGACGCTTCCACTGACATCACCCCTGTTGGGAACTCGAGAACTGATTTCCGAGCTGACGCCGAGTCTGTTGTTCTCTATGGGTGCGGCACAGATTCGGGGCCAGTACAATTCTGAGCTGAGATGAAGGGTGTGGCGAGCAGCTGTGGTTGCCCTGGGAAGCCTGGAAACACCAGGAATGACGGGGTGGAGAGTGGAGCGAGGCCTCACTGTAATGAGTATGTCCAAAGAAGGCCAAAGCAGAGAAGCCACTGACATCATTCCTCTGCGTGCATGCGTGCGGCGTGTGCGTGCGTGCGTGCGTGCGTGTGTGCGTGTGTGTGTGTGTGTGTGTGTGTGTGTGTGTGTGTGTAGACAAAGGTCCTACTTTTTGTTTTGGGGGCCATGCTCAGGGGCTTACTCCTGGCTGTGCAGTCAGGAATTTCTCCTGGTGGGCTGGGGGACCACGTGGGCCGCTGGGGATTGAACCTGGCTTGGCTGTGGATCTCTGTTCCCCATGAATGATGTCCTATGCCCAGCCTCACACTGATCTTGTCTCATGGGGTCCGGTGCCCTTGACAGCCCTCAGCTCCGTCCCTGGTCTTTTGCGGTCTGCCTCTACTTTCCAGGGCTCAGCACATGCGGTCCTACTGTTCTTTCCTTTGCATTCAGCCTGTGTGTGGATGTGAGAATGCTGCCTGCCTGGCCACTCACCCAGGTCACAGGCACATGGTCAGAGAAAAGGTCTGGGCCAGAGGTAGTACAGTGGGTAGGGCGTTTGACTTGCATGCAGCTGACCGGGATTAGCCTTGGCATCCCATATGGTCCCCTGACCAATACCAAGCGTGACCCAAAAGTAAAAACAAAACAAAACAAACCCAAAGCGGAAGGTCCCCTTTGTATATTAGCGGTCTCTGCCTTTACAGATTTCCTGTAGAGATTTAAACGTCATCTGTCTGGCCACATTTCATGCAGGTGAGACTCAGAGTGACAAATGGGATCAATGAGGCTACCTGGTTCCCTTCCCCTTCTCTCTCGCAAGAATGCTCCCATCCCTCCCTTGCACAGAGGCTAATACAGCCACGCGTCTCTGATGTGTGTTGCTCGGTCATGGACAGTCTCCACCACTATGCTACCATAGTGTCAGCATAGAGACCCCATTCCACTGTATGGGGTTCACCCAATGGGAACTCAGCTAACGGTGTCTTCCCCAGAAGGTGTTGTCGCCAGCTAAGGATACTCGACCGACTGTGTTATTTTTATTTCACGGAGAACACGAAGGCTTGGGCAAGTGGAGTGGAATAACTGGATGCGACCAGAAAGTAGCAATGTCCAGATTGGATTTCAGTTTTGTTTTATTCAGGAATTCCCATTCAGAAGAAGCTTTTCCAAAGCCAAGTTTTAACACCTTGATAGAAAAAATATTCAGTGATATATATAACTGTGTTTTCCATTATGGGAAATATTTGGATTTGGTTTAAGAAATCTCCATTTTTTAAAGACTCTATTTGAGGGCTGTAGCGATAGCAGAGCAGGTAGGGCATTTGCCTTGCATGCGACTGACCTAGGTTCAGTCTCGGCATCCCATATGGTCCCGACCACCGCCAGGAGTAATCCCTGAGTGCAGAGCCAGGAGTAACCCATGAGCATCGCTAGGTGTGACCCAATAGAAAAAAAAAAACTCTATTTAAAAAAAAAACTGTCTCCACTTTTTGGAGACTTTGTTAGGGTTTTTGTTTTGTTTTTGGGTCACACCCGGCATTGCTCAAGGGTTACTCCTGGCTCTTCACTCAGGGAATTACTCCTGGTACTGTGTGGGGACCATATGGGATGCCAAGGATCAAACCTGGGTCGGCAGCATGCAAGGCAAACACCTACCCGCTGGACTATTGCTCCAGCCCGATTTTGTTGGTTTTATCTTTTATATTTAGACCCATAACCCAACCAGGATGGATTTGTGTGAATGGTGTGAGGTAGGTATTTGGAGAATCCAATGTCTTAATGATGTCAAGTGGTCTCAGATTGGCCTGTAACATGCCCAAGGCCACCCAATCCAAACCCACTGATCATTTATCCCAGTAGTTGGAGGGGACCTGATATATATCACTGTCTTCCGTTCATCATCGATTTGCTCGAGCGGGCACCAGTAACATCTCCATATGACCTGACTCATTCAAGTAGAGCCCAAGGGCACCTGCTTGCTCCAGGAACATAAAGAGCCTCAAACCATTCCATCAGGTCATGGGAATGAGGTCTATAATTGTTACTGGTATCTGGCATATCAAATACGGCACGGGTAGCTTACCAGGCTCTGCCGTGCGGGTAGCATACACTTGTAGTCATCTCAAAATCAAGCATTTATTGATGAACCATGTGGCCGCAGGCGGCCGCCGCGAGCTGGGCTGTGATAGGCTGCTCTGCTGGGTGGAGTTCTGATGAGGGGGAAGTCCGGATGTGGAAAATGGAGGTCCTCATGGAGTGGGGTGGTCGTCTGGCTTGTTCTGATATATGGATCTCCAAAATAGACATATGGATCTCCAAAATAGATATATGGATCTCCAAAAATGTGTTTTCAGAGCATAGTGTTGGGGTACACCAGCCGTTCAGGGCTTCTTCCTGGCTGTGCACTTAGAGATAACTGGTGGAGTTCAGGGGACTGTTTGGGATTCCGGGCATCTCCCTTGGGTTGGTTGCATGAAAGACAAAAGCCCTATTCCTTGTACTATCACTCTGGCTCCATCAGATACAAAACTTTATATGAAAATACAAAAGGCCACGAATATCCTAGATAATCTTATGGGGGGGAAAGAAAAGAATATTTTGGATTATTGCATCAAGACTCTCACCCAACTATAGTAACAGAGACCCCGTGATGTTAGCCCACAGGTTACCCGTCTGACCCATGGAACTGAATGGAGAACTTGGCACAGCCCCACTCCCCATAGAGGGAAAGACTTTGTGACAAAGGCGACTTCCCAGAGCAGCGGCGGAAAAACAGTTCTTTCAATCAGTGACATTCAGTAGGACATCGGTTTGGGGAGAGATAAATATCTCCAGAATTCCTGCTTCGAACCACAACACATGCCTCAACCCTTCATATACAGTTGCACAATGATGAGAGTAAAGGCGGCTTAACAGATCTCTCCAGTTGACCGATGTAGCTACACTCTAGGAATACTCAGTAACCCCCGATTCTAAGAAGCAGGAAGGGAAGACATGTCTAATCTTTCGGGGTGACAACACAGCCTCAAAGGGGCCTGTGACCAACCCCCTGCCTCGTACTTAGACTTCACAAGCTCGACCCCAAGCTGGGGCCTCTTTCTACTGCATGAAGAGTCCTATCCCCAAAGTGTTGGGAGCTGCAGACAGGATCGCCAACGTATTTGGAGTCATTCGTTAGTAGTGGTTGCAGCAACACTCAGGCATAGGGTCTATATAGTCACTAGATGGTACTTCTAACCTTTCCCTCCATTTCAGTAGGCATCAATGACAAACCAATCTTACGTGTACCCTAAGGGGAATTGGGCTGGGGTAGGGAGAAGTGGGCTATAGTGGAGTCTGCTCGAAGTGGCTAGAGACCAACAGTACCTGTCTCTGCTATCCCACTCACTGCAGTGGGCTCTGGGCCAGAAGTGAGTCCCCAGGCCTCTCCCCTGCAGCGTACTTGTCGCCAAGGTGGCATAAAGGTGATGACTTTCAGTGAGAAGAGTAGGACAGCACAGAGTCTTCCATTTGGAATCATGCTGGGGATTGAATGGGAGGGTGAGAGGGATAGAAGATCATTGACTGGTTAGACATCTATGGAAGGTCACTGGCTACTTAGACATCTATGGAAGGTCACTGGCTACTTAGACATCTATGGAAGGTCACTGGCTACTTAGACATCTATGGAAGGTCATTGGCTACTTAGACATCTATGGAAGGTCACTGGCTACTTAGACATCTATGGAAGGTCACTGGCTACTTAGACATCTAAACATTGCTGTGAGCTTGCTGTGTACCCTTGTTTAAATACCTTTCTCTCTCTGTGCCTCCAATTGCTCCTCCTGAAATGGATGAATTCCAACACCCATCACCTAACGGAGTGGTTTAAAGGAATTAATAGGAACCAAGGCTCTTGACCACATCCCACAGACACTGCCATGTTAAGGGACCAGCTATACAGTTTCATGACCAAGCTTGGAAGAAAGGCATGCCAAGTTGATGAAACTCACCAGTACACTGGCCTTTGGGCTGAAAACTCTGGGGTAACCTCAGGAGGAGGCTGATTTCCTGCCCAGCTGTGCCCACACCCCATAGCTGCAGCTAGACAGAGAGCCCAACTTCACTGCTTCACGACTAACCTCTGAAAGCGGTGCCAAGCTGATGTAACTCCCAGGCACACAGACCCTGGAGCTCTCAGAGTGCTTGGCCACATATGCAGCCACGCGACACCTCCAAATTTCACAGTACTGACAGCCCAGCCAGTAGGAGAACAGCAAATTAGATTAGAAAGTAAAGTAAAGGCCAACTAAGCTCAATAAGAAAAAGCAATAACACAGAAGGCTCAGCTAGCAACAAGCCACAGCTCAGTAAATCCTCAGACAATGACTGTAATAATCCTATTGTGAGAGCTAACCATTTTCACAAACTTTTTACTGAATTTTTTGGATAATTCTACTTATCATTTTGTTGTGACAAGCAACAGAAAATAAACTTTTGTGCCTCCTTGGAGGGAGAGATGAGTGGGAAATGGGGGACAGTGGTGGAGGGAAGGTCACACAGGTGTGGGACAGGTTGTGAAACATTGAACACGTGAAACAACTGTATCATGGACAGTTCTGTAAACCACAGTGCTTAAATAAAGTTTTCTTTAAAAAATAGAGCCGTAGCTTTCCCTGGGTATGGAGTCAACAGTGGCTGGTGATCACAGTCCTCATCCAGATGCCTTTTCCATAAAGCAATTGCGCCTTTCACTGAGTTTTGACTCATTTTTATCCCTCCTCTCCTTATCATGCCTACACCATAGTACTGTCAGCATCCACAAACCAGAGACGAAACTAGGGAGCGTGACTCTGGGACAGGGTTGGGGATCAAGCCCACATGACCTGCCTTTCTCTAAGGCATTGTCTCCTGGGGCAGGGCTCCTGGGAACTCAGACCCTGCAGGAGGAGCAGAGGGCTGGAGGTGAGGTGGGAGGGGGTGATTATCTGCATGTGGGTGGCATCGGCTGTCTTGGGTCTCCAGGACAAGTCCAGGTTTGGTCTTCTAATAGGGCAGCTGATAAGGGAGAAGGAGAAGATTCGGAATTACCTGGGAGAATGTCTCCTGCTGTGAAGATAACTCACTCATGAATTAGTGGGGAAACAGTAGATCCAGAGAGAATATCTGTGAAAAAGGGTTTGTCTATTTTTCTTTTCCTTTTGGGTCACACCTGGCAATGCTCAGGGGTTACTCCTGGCTCTTTGCTCAGGAATTACTCCTGGCGGTGCTCGGAGGACCATATGGGATGCCGGGATCGAACCCGATCGACTGCATGCAGGGCAAATGCCCTCCCCACTGTACTATTGCTCTGGCCCCGGTTTGCCTATTTTTAAAAAATTATCTCATAGCGCTCAGGGCTTATTCCTGGCTGTGTGCTCAGGGCACCAGACTCAGGGCTTATTTCTTGCTCTGTGCTCCTGGTGGTGCTCAGGGGACCAGGTATCAAACTCAGGCCAGCCACATGCAAGGCAGGCAGCTGAGCCTGGCCCAGCTCTCTGGCCCCCAGGAAGGGGCTTCTGAACTGTGTTCGCCCACTATCTCCATGACAGTCTTGGGGCAGAGATGGAAGGAACTGCAGGAAACTCTAAGCACAGCCTCCGGGTGGGGGTAGCAGGGTTGATTTGCCCCTTCCATACTCTTAAGGACTTTCTGGACGTTTTACCTGAGATAAGAATTAATTGGGGCCGGAGTGATAGTACAGCGGGAGGGCCTTTGCCTTGCACACAACCAACCTGGGTTTGATTCTCGGCATCCCATAGGGTCCCCTGATCACTGCCAGGTGTAATTCCTGAGCACAGAGCCAGGAGTAATTCCTGAGCATCGCCAGATATGACACAAAAAAGAAAAAAAATAATTTTAAGGTCAGGTTCACAATTGTGCTTTCTACTCATATTTTTATTTTTTATATTTTTTTTGCTTTTTTGGGTCACACCCGGCGATGCTCAGGGGTTACTCCTGGCTCTGCACTCAGGAACTACTCCTGGCGGTGCTCAGGGGACCATATGGGATGCCGGGATCGAGACCCAGGCCGGCATAGGCCGGCCGCATGCAAGGCAAACGCCCTACCTGCTGGGCTATCGCTCCGGCCCCACAATTGTGCTTTCTAGATGGAAATGCAACATGAGTGCTGGTCTCCTGAGCTCCAGGAAGACTGGTCTGTGGTGTCCGGGTAAGCTAAGGAGAAACCCGTCTGGAAGTAGGTTTGAGGGTGGCCCAAGATTCAAAACCCACCCACCTATCTGCACCCAGTTTCCTGCATTTGAAATGCAGAGACAGAACCAACGGGCTTGTGTTGGATCTCAGGAGCAAGTCACCTGTAAAGGCTGCATTTGGTAGATGAGGTCAGAGAAGTTCAGAGAGGCCTCCACAGCACCTGAGGATGCTTTCCAAACAGGCTCAGAGAGGGTGAGGCATTAGACCACGGTCACCCAGCTTCCCGGACTGCCTGTTAAAAGCCCACTGGAGGGGCCGAGTGAGAGTCCAGCGGGTAGGGCGTTTGCCTTGCATGAAGCCGACCAGGGTTCGATCCCGGCATCCAATATGGTCCCCCAAGCAGTGCCAGGAATGATTCCTGAGCGTAGAGCCAGGAGTAACCCTGAGCATCGGTGGATGTGACCCAAAAAGCAAATAAATAAATAAATAAATAAATAAACAAATAAAATAAATAAATAAATAATGAAATAAAATAAAATAAAATAAAAGCCCACTGGAAATCGGCCCCATCCCTAACCTTTCACACGGCATTTATCTAGGGAAGAATAACAAAGATATTACCATATACATATTGCCAGATACCCAGTGCCCACCGCCCCTGGGGCCAGGCGACTGGGCACCTCACCAGGTCGGTGCTACGCATTCTCCAAAGAATCACGGGTCTTTGGGTCTCCCGAGCCCATTTTACAGATGAGGCCACTGAGGCCCGCCGCCTAGGCTGGAGTTCCGCAGCAGGCCCAGTTCCCCGGAGGCGGTGGGAGGACCCGGTGGCAAGCAAGGGGTTAAGCGCAGGCCGTGCTGAGGCTCCGCGCGGGGCGCGCGCCGGGCTGAGACGCGCTGCTGGCGGCGGCGGCGGCGGCGGTGGTGGCGCGGGGAGCAGGGGCCGAGCGTGAAGTCCAGGGGTGCCGGGAGGCGGCCAGCCTGAGGCCCCGCGGCCGTAGGAGCCGGCGCCACGCCGCAGCCCGTGCCCGGCACGCCGCGGGCCTGGGCATCCCCGGGCGCGCGGGGCTGCGCAGGGGGGCCTCGCCGCGGCGCGGGGCACCCGCAGTGCCCAGCACTGGCCAGCTCGCAAGAGCGCAGCGTCCACTTCCTCCCGCCGCTGCCGCCCGCCCGCCTCCCTCCCCGGGGCTCGGTGCCGGCTCGGAGTCTCCCCCGCCGCTCCCGTGGTCTCCGCCGCCGCTACCCGCTGGGACGCACTCGCGCGTCCACTTGCCCGCGGGGACATCTCCCGCAGCCCGTCCCCAGGAGCCCCCTCAGCGCCCCCGGAGCAACACAGCTGCTGGCAGCGGGGACGGCGACCCTCGAGTGTGCGCGCCTGACTCGCAGAGAGACCCAGGCTCCCGCTGGGCTCAGAGGTTGGGAGTTTGCAAGTGACCGAGACCCCTCAGGTAAGGGCCGTGGAGGAACCTGGGAATGGGCCGCGGGTGCGCGGAGGGAACGGGGGAGCCCGACAGAATCCAGACCCCCTCCCCCAAATCTGGGTGTCTCAGTCCAGTGGCTTCCCCGGAGATGTGGGGTGAGAGGGGGGGGACTTAATGCCCAGAGCCAGGTGAGTGAAGAACCGACCAAGTGGCAACAGCCTGGCTCTGGGTAATGACAAACTTTCTCTTCGGGGCCAGAGGGTGGGACATCCCAGCTCACGCCCCTGTTCTTTCTCCCCCACATCCTGCAGGCGATCACAGACAGGCGCCCCCCCCGGGGGTTCTGGGCTCCCTTTAATTTGGCTCAGACCCCTGTCCCCCCAGGACAGAGTTCTGGGGGAGAAGGAACTGATGCCTTTTCCAACTTGGCTTTCCAAGGTGCTTGTTGGGGTGATACTCCGGCGAATGAGGTGCCTGTCGGCAGCGTCCAGGGCTGCCCGGCCGTGGGCTGGCTTTGTGTTGAGCATATTTGCAGGCTGCCTGGTGTCCGTTCTGCCTGTGTGTGGAGAGAGAAAGCAAACAGGAGAGGGGGTGCTCCCGGCAGATTGCTTCCATCTCAGCCCTTCCAACAGCCCGGAATCTCCCTAGGAGCCGGCTCACCTCCTCGGCGGAGGCTTGCGGATTGGCTGCCTGGGCTCAGTTCCTTGCAGCTCTAGAGAGGAGCCAAAGATTGGAGGTAGGGGGCCGTTTCCTGGGGTGCTCAATGGGGCCATTCAGATGGAAGCCTGGAGAGTCTGAACTTTGCAGAGTGGGCTGGAGAGGTTGTTCCTGTCCCCAGCTTTGGGGGTGCCGGTGAGCCCTCAAGCCCCCCCTCCACATACACACACTCCCCACCCGAGGTTTGGCGAGACCCAGCTCAGGGCACAGACCAGCTTGATTTTCCTCCTGGAAGGAAGCTGTGTGGCTGCTTTCCTGAGGGCCCCCCGGGGGTCTGGAGATCCTATCTGGCCTGAGTGGGTTTCCTTACGGAGCTGCAGCGGCTGGGGAGTCCAGGAGGCAGCAGCAGGCTCAGCTCAGGTTCTTGACCACTGTCCCTATTGTTTTCCAAGAGGGTGAGCCCCAGGCATTCCTAGCAGCTCATTAGGCTTCCTTGCCCCACGTCCACTGCCAGCACGGGCTGTTCTCACTCTTTTTGATGTGGTCTCAAGGGTGTGAGACAATACGTTATTGTTCCAAGTTGCATTTCCTGGATGACCAGGGAAGGGGAGCAAGTGTCCCTGGTCCTGCTTGGGAAGAATCTCTTTATTCTCAGCTGGTTGGACTGGACGGTGCCCTGACTGGGGTATCCAACCTAGGGCTAGGCTAGGGGCTTTTCCCTCAGCTGCTGAGACCCCAAGTTTCCTCCCACATACGCAGCTGCTGTTGGATGTCCTGGAGAAACCCAGTCTTCGGCATCGGGAGTGGGAACAGCTCATCTGCCCTCATTTTGCTGTGTGACTGTGGGCAAATCTCTAGCCCTCTCTGGTCTCTCTTTGCTGCTTCTGTCAAAGACAGCAATTTCCTGGATCTTCAGCTACTCAACAGCTCTGCCTGTGCAATTGGAGCCATGGGCGAGCTTTCAAAAGACCCCTGAAGGTGGTAGCACTTAGTGTTGCAGAAACCCAAGTCTCAGTGTGGCAGCCCCTACGCCCTGCCCACCAGTTCCTGCCCCTGGAAAACAGTGGTTCTAGTACCCTGCCAAGGGCGAGGGAGAAGGCTGCTGAGCCAGGGCACGGAGAGGATTCTGCTGAGAGGGGAGACCGGGGTTCCAGGTTGCTGAGCCGCCGTATGGGTCTTGGGCCTGGGCTCTGGGGGCTGTTTTCCCCAGGGAGGCTGGCGCGGTCCCGTGTCACCAGGAGACCTCAGAGGCTCTCGATCTCTGTAGCCCCCCCCCAACACCTGCAGTTCTACCCCTCAGGCCACCTCAGAGAGGCTCTTCTGGACCCTCAGCTCCTACTGGGGAGCCCAGAGGAGCTGGGAGGGCTGGTGGCAGCCGCTGCTGCTGCTGCGTCGCCATGGTGACGGAGGTGGAGGTGAGCCGTCTCCATGGTGCCAACTTAGCAGCTGGGTAGGCACCCGGGCACAGTACTTCCTCTGCCTGGGTCCCAGGCACCCACAGACACCGGGCAAGTGCTGTGTGTGTATGTGTGCGTGGGCCTGGGGGTGGCTGAGATTGTGGCCAGGGGAGAGGGGAAGAGGGGAGTTGAAGCCGCCTCATTTCTGAGGCTCAGATAGCTGCGTCCTCCCCACATGAGCCTTCCTGGGGTACCGGCTGATGGGCTGGGCTGGCAGGGAGGGGGACAGACCCCCGCTGCGGCTCCTGGGGATGGGGCTGACGGGCACACGGCCGGGACCGGTGTAGAAGCATCGCGTTATGGCCGGTGAATCTGCAAACTGGAGTTTTGAGTAGCAGAAGCTAAACAGTTGGTGGCTGAGCAAACATATTGAATGTGTGTGACTTTGAATGTGTGAGTGCTTGCACTTATGTGCATATGTACAAATATGTGTGAAGATGCATGTGTGAGTGTGTGTGCATGTGTGAAGGTACATGTGTGAGTGTGTGCATGTGTGTGAGTGTGTGAAGGTACATGTGTGAGTGTGTGTGCATATGTACAAGTATGTGTGAAGATGCATGTATGAGTGCGTGTGTGCATGTGTGAGTGCATGTGTGAAGGTACATGTGTGAGTGTGCATGTGTGTGAGTATGTGTGAAGGTACATGTGTGAGAGTGTGTGTGCATGTGTGTGCATGTGTGAAGGTACATGTGTGAGTGTGTGAGTGCATGCACACATGTGTGTGCATGTGTGAAGGTACATGTGTGAGTGTGTGAGTGCATGCACACATGTGTGTGAATGTGTGTGCATGTATGGGAGTGTGTATGCATGTATGTGTGTATGTGCTCATCGTGTCCATCTGAATGTGTATTGCCGGCACTGTGTGTCTGTGGATTTCTGTGTGTGTGCCTGTGTTTGTGTGTCTGTGGACTTCTGTGTTTGTGTGTCTGTGGATTTCTGTGTGTGTGCCTATGTGTTTGTGTGTCTGTGGATTTCTGTGTGTGTGCCTGTGTGTCTGTGTGTCTGTGGATTTCTGTGTTTGTGTGTCTGTGGATTTCTGTGTGTGTGCCTGTGTGTTTGTGTGTCTGGATTTCTGTGTGTGTGCCTGTGTGTTTGTGTGTCTGTGGATTTCTGTGTTTGTGTGTCTGTGGATTTCTGTGTTTGTGTGTCCGTGGATTTCTGTGTGTGTGCCTGTGTGTTTGTGTGTCTACGGATTTCTGTGTTTGTGTGTCTGTGGATTTCTGTGTGTGTGCGTGTCACTGTGTGTCTGGATTTCTGAGTGTGTGCACATGTGTTCCTGTGTGTCTGTAGATTTCTGAGTGTGAATCTGTGGGTTTCTGAGTGTGTGCATGTGTGTGTGAGTTAATGGATTTCTGAGTGTGTATGTCTGTGGATTTCTGAGTGTGTGTGTGTCTGTGGATTTCTGTGTGTGTCTGTGGATTTCTGTGTGTGTCTGAATTTCTGAGTGAGTGTGTGTGTGCCCGTGTGTGTGTCTGTGTAGTGCTGGCTTGTGTTGCACAGTCCGTGTGCATGCACACTGCATGTGTGTCTGTGGCCAAGCGGGTGCTGGCTCTTCCTGCTACTGAGGAGCTGGGCAGGCGTCCCTGTGTGAGGCCTTTCGGAGCTGTGGGTGCTGTCTGCTCGTGTCAGTGTGGGCATTTGTGGGTGCCTGTGGCTGCGTCCTTGCATGCACTGGGGTGCAGCTGGGTGTGAAGTTGTGTGTCTACCACTGTGCTTTCCCACCGCCTGCTGTGTGCCAGGGTGCGGACAGCGCTGTACATGCCGGCTCCTGGCTGTCAGGTACGGGGTGGGGGCAGGGGGCTGTGCCAGAAGATACATCACATTGATTGCGGCCGTGCGCCACGCGTGCACCCAGGGGTGTTTGTCTCTGCCCGTGCCTTGCCCTGGCGAGCTGGAGCCGGCCCTGGGAGCAGTGGGATGCTGAGCCGGCCCCCTGCGACCCTCTAGTGCGCCTCTGGAACTGTGTTCCCAGGCATCGCTTTCTGGGTGTCTTGGTGCCTCTTTGCGTAGTGCGTTTCCCGGCCTATGTACCCGGGGTTGTCTTGCGTGGTTCTGCGTACACAAGTGTGTGTGTGTGTGTGTGTGTGTGTGTGTGTGTGTGTGTACATACTCCCTCCTGTCTCTGGGCTGTGCACGCCTGCGGGTTATACATCTCTGCAGGTGTGACTGAGTGTCCTTAGGGGTGTCAAGATGTGTGTGTTGGGAGGCGGTGGCTGTGAACACAGCTGGGAGCGTCTCAGCTGCAAAGCTCTCCCCCCTTCAAAGCTCCCTCCCCCCCCCACTCTTCAGATGGGAAGTGGGTTCCTACCGTGGCCCTTTGGGGGTGTTGATTCAGCATCTTGCCTGCTCCCTTGCCCAACCCCCTGCGCCAGCTCCCTGGTGCCCCCAGGCAGTCCCAGCCACTCCTGCCAGTCTCGGGGAGCTCACAGCTGCGGGCACACAGGTATAATTTTAGGCAGAAGGTCTGGAAGTGCGCAGGCCACGGCAGTGGCAGCAGAGACTAATGAGGAGCAACTTGTTTTCCTAAATAAACAAATCAAGTGAGGAAAGAAATTGCCTGAGATTAATGGCTCCCCAGAGCAGGTCCAGATGCTGGGAAAGATGGGCTGGGTCCCCAGGGACTGGCTGCCAGTGGGGCCGAGGGTGGCTTCCAGCATTTCCCCAAGAGCCGAGCTGTCAGAGTCCCAGGTGGGAGCTGGGGAGGGGGTGCGGCCCGGCCTGGCGCCCTGCTCTAAGGGGTGTTTGGTGATTGGGGGTAGACCCATTGCTGCTCCCCCATGGCCCCCTCCTCCCCATCCCTCTGCCCCTAGCCCTGTGTCGTGGTGTGATTCTGCCACTGGGGGCCAGCCACCCTGTCCGGCCCCGTGTTGGTACCACTTACTGTGGCCAGCGTGGGGTGAGAGGGGGCAGGTGGCCCTTCTAAGCATAAGCCCCCACTGGCCCACATGACTGGATGTTGGGGCCCCCTTCCCCATGCGCTCTCCCCACAGCTTAATCCCAGATCAAAGGCATGTCATGTCAGTCCTGAGCACGCAGGGCAGGGGAAACCTGGCTCAGCCAGGTGCCAGCCGGACACAGACTGGTGTGCAGAATGGGTGCTTCTCATTGGGTGTAGCGGGGCTTGGGAGTAGCCCCAGTCCGCAGAAGCAGGCAGGTGGCCTGTCTCTGCCTCTTCATTGGACCCCTGACATGCATTCAGCTGCCTAATGAATTCCTGTACTTCTCGCCCCTCACGTTTGTTTCTCGAGCACGTTTCACTCGTGCCAACATCAGGAGCAGTAATAGCGATAATGATGATCACTAGATCACTAGATAATAATAATGCTCATAAACAGCTATGGTTCCGCTCCCCCTCCATGCCAGGAGGCACCTTTGGCATAACGGATGTGGAGCAAACATTGGCATTTTCCTTTTAACTCACCTGGTGCTTGGGGAAGAGGCATGAGTCAACACAAGTGTGGACAGAGAGATGTGCGTACTCGCCCATCCAACCTTCCATTCATCCATCCTTCGATCCTTCCATCCATCCATCTATCCATCCATCCATCCACCCACCCACCCACTCAGATGTCTATCATCTATCTGTCCAACCATCCATCCATCTATCCATCCATCCATCCATCCATCCATCCATCACCCATCCATCATCCATCCATTCATCCATCCACCCACCCACCTACCCATCCACCCACCCACCTACCCACCCACCCACCCACCCACCCACCCATCCATCCATCCATCCATCCATCCATCCATCCATCCATCCATCCATCCACCACCCACCCACCCACTCACACCGCCGCTTTCTCCAATCTCTCAGTGCCCATCTTGGTGCTGGGGATCAAAGACACAGAGGCAGTGGGCCAAACCCGCCTCCTGGAGCTTACAGGCTGGGGAAGACGCAGGAGAACCAGCATTCTGCATAGGACTGGGTTCTAGCTTGCCCTAACCCTCTCTTGGAAGTGACTCCGCCACCCCTGACCCCAGGTTGTTGTAGGATCAAAAGGAAAACCAAGGACACCAGCTAGGGTAACCCAGGGCAGAGCTGCCTTGTCCAGAGGTATCGCCCCAGTCTGGAGTGACTTAGACATTTAGGGTGACTTAGAACACGACAGCCACGGCCTAGGTCCAGGCCGCGAGAGTCTTCTGTAAGTTAGATTGTGTAGGGACACTGTCTTGTCCCTTGCTGACATATTACAGCCACTGTTGCTTTGCTCTGTTTTGGGGCCTGCACCTGACTGTGTTCAGAGTCCGCTCCCCGCTTGGGTGGTCTCTTGCTCCATTCGTCTGAGCTGGCTCACAGTCTCCCCCGGCCACAGCGGTGGAGCTTCCACCACGCGTTCAGGGCCACGCAGGCGGCCTGCAGGAGGACGGTGACGTGAGCCCCGGGCACGCCCTCCTGCTCCCCGCTCCCCCCCCGCCTTCTCACTCTTTCCCTCGGGTGGACACAGTGAGCTATTTCAGGAATCCTCAGAGGAAAAAATCTTCTCTTGCTCTCATTTTTTATTAACGTGCGAGTGACACAAAGCAGACTAGGGTCAGACCCCCGCAGGCCCAGGGTGTCAAGCCGGGCCACGGGCGAGGCTGCCTCTGGGTGAGGAGGAATGGCAGAGGGGCGGCAGCGAGGATGCCTGGACACGTCAGAGCAGATGGGTCCGATGGGTTTGGCGGTTCATCCCTTTGTTGTTTGTTTGTGGGGGCACCCGGGGTGCTGGGGCTGTTCCAGCATGGAGCTGGAGACCCAGTTAAGGTGGTGCTAGGGGGATCACAGAATCCCGGCTCTCACATGCCAACTGGGCACACTAGCTTTTTGGGTTTTGTTTATGAGCCACGTTGGACAGCGTTCAGGCCTTACTCCTGGCTCTTCGCCCCAGAGATCACTTCTGGCAGGCTCAAGGGACCATACGGGGTGCTGAGCATCAAACCCACTCATCCAGGTTGGTTGCATGCAAGGCGAGTGCCCTTCCTGCTGTGCTGTTGCTCCAGCTCCACACTCTGGCCCCTATCAGTCAGCTTACTGGTCCGTCAGATGGGTTTGGAGCACAGTAAGTCCATGAATCCCCAGGAAACTGGAACCTACAGCATTTGCTGTGAAGATACGCATGGAAGTTTCTAGAGACAACACGTCACCGTGTTTCTCTCACTCTTGGGGTGCCCCATGTCAGCTCCGCTTTGCTGAATTGCCCCTGATGTCTCCCTCACCAAGTGACTGCACAGGCAAGCCAGTAGCTCTGTCGTCTTCCTCCCGAAAGTGACTGTGGGTACACAAACCAGTGACCGGACTCTTGGCAGCTGGAATCTGCCTGGGGGGGCCGGGACAGATAGCTGACCCGGGTCTCTGGCACAGTCAGACCAGCCTTTGTTTTCTCTCTTTTTTTTTTTTTGCTTTTTTTGGGTCACACCCGGCGATGCTCAGGGGTTACTCCTGGCTCTGCACTCAGGAATCACTCCCTGGCGGTGCTCGGGGGACCATATGGGATGCCGGGATCGAACCCGGGCGGACATGGGCGGCCGCGTGCAAGGCAAACGCCCTATCCGCTGGGCTATCGCTCCGGCCCCTGTTTTCTCTCTTGAGCATTTGACTCTAGCAAATGTAGCCCATTCGGAGCCAGAGCCATAGCACAGCAGGTAGGGCATTTGCCTTGCACGCCGCCGACCCGGTTCGAACCCTGGCACCCCATATGATCCCCCCAGCACCACCAGGAATAATCCCTGAGAGAAGAGCCAGGAGTAACCCCTGAGCGCCGCTGGGTGTAACCTAAAAAGAAGAAAAAATGCAGCCTGTTTGCCCAGCACTCAACCCTGGAAAGCCAAGAGAGAAAGGAGTGTCACCAGTAGCCACCGTCTCTAGATGGGAAAAGAGTGGCCACTCCTTCTCTTGGAAGCTGTTGACCCGTCTTGCCAGGCCAGGGTCTCTGAGTCTCATGACCTGTTTTCCCAGCTTCCAGCCAATGGACGGGGTGGTTGAGAGCGTGTAGGTGAGCGAGGAAGCTGGGGTAGCAGCAAGCACCGCAGCCTGATGCAGAGAGCCAGGATGAAGAGAAGCAACTTGCAAGGAAAGAACCAGAGCAGGGCGTGGGGAGAGGGAGAGCAAATGCCGTCCCCCCTTTTCTGTAGTCACCTCACTATGACAGGCCAGTAGAGCCCGTTGGCAGTGTTAGACCCAGCTCCATAGTGCTGGCGATGGGATAGAGCGATGTGCTGGCCTCTTGGTCGCTTCAGTTAGACTCCCACTGCCCACTGGGCTATAGGAGTTATTCATGTCACCTAGTATTTCCATGGGCTGAATAAACCAAGGGCTTCTGTGTTTGCTGCGCTGGGTGGCTGGAGAGTTCCAAGAGGACTGTTTCCTTTGTCAGGGACATCTGACTAACTAATCTCATCACACCCTGAAGAGTATGTGGCTCCTGGGGTCACTCAGGAAATAGTCTTGGCACTCAGGCAGATCCGAGCACTGGTCTCAGTCCTTGAACAGAGGAGAGGGCACTAAGCTGTCGTGGTTGGAGTGGGGTGTAGGTACAGGACAGGACTGGTGCTTTGTGGGCACTTCCTGTTTGAAGGCTGGTGGATGAATGGATGATGGACAGACATATGGAAGAACGGGTGGGTCGGGTGGATAGATATGCTGGAATAATGGGTGGAAAGAAGGATGACTGGATATAATGGATATAGTGGATGGATGGATGGATGGATGGATGGATGGATGGATGGATGGATGGATGGATGGATGGATGGATGGACGGATGGATGGACGGACGGACAGATGGATGGATGGATGGACGGACAGATGGATGGATGGATGGACGGACGGACGGATGGATGGATGGATGGATGAATCGATGGATGGATGGATGGATGAATCGATGGATGGATGGGTGGGTGAGTGGACGGATGGATGGATGGATGGATGGATGGAAGAATGGATAGGTGGCAGAGTGGTTGGATGGATATAATGGGTTTAATTGGTATAATGGATGGAAGGAAGAATGGGTGAACATAATGGGTATAGTGGATGGGTGGATGAATGGATGGGTGGGCGGATGGACAGGTGGATGGATGGGTGGATGGATAGATGGATGGTTGGGTGGATGGATGGGTGAGTGAATGGATGGATGGGTGGATGGAAGAGTAGATGGATGGGTGGATAGAAGTGTGGATGGACAAACAGATGGATGGTGGGTTGTCAGGGTGGGTAGATGGATATAATGGTCTGATGGCTAGTGCATGGATGGAAGGAAGGAAGGATATAGAGGAGGGTGGGTGAGCGGTGGGTGAGTGGGTGAATACTCCACCTTTGGTTTCCTGTTCCTGTTGGTGCCTTAGATCTTGGGTGAGAACAACAGGCTCAGTTTGTGTGAAATAAGGAGAATTTGTGTGAAATAAGGAGCCTCAGTTTGCTGGTCTGTAAAATGGGATGAAGAGGATGGTCTGTACAGGGATAGGGGTAGTCCCAGGGCTTTGTGAGCCCCGGAAGTGTTCTCGTCTCTGTCTTTCCAGCAGCAGGGAGACTTAAGCGTAGGGGCATGAGATGATCCCACAGCACCACAAGCAAACCCCACCCCAGGAGGGGAGGTGAGAGCCTGGGGCCCCCAGAAGAGCAGCTGGATTTCAGCCTCTGTGGGCTGGCACACAGCCTTCCTTGGGGAGGGGGCAGCGGGAAAGTCAACAGCCCGCTTTGTAATCCGCTTTAAGTTGTTGAAATGCCTTTCTTCCGGCCATTGTCGCGGCAGACCTGGGGCTACTTAAACTTACATGAGAGAAAAATCTTAATCACAGGAGTCTGGATGAAGGTGTGTACAGACCAACAAATCCCTCCCAGTTTTGATAAGGTAGAATGAAAAAACGCCCAGAGTGAGGGTGGGTGAGGGGACAGGCCCCCGAGGGTTGGTCTTTCTCTTTCTGGTGCCCCGTCTGATGTCAGGAATAATTCTGTATTTCACCTGGAAAGGGCTGGCCCCTCCCTTCCCCATTGCCCCTCACACACCAGCAGCTATGCACGGGAGCTGGAGCTCAGGTGGGGGGGGCTTAGGACCCCACCCCCAGCCAGTTCAAAGGTCATCCCTAGCCATGTGGCTGAGGCTTCTCCCAGCCCAGAATGACACTTAGGTCAGAGGGAAATCAGTCGGGGTTGATATCTGGGGAAATGTTTGGGTGAATACTTGGGAAGGTCTTACTCGCGCCTGATATTTGCCAGGGCTCTTTGGGCAGTGAGAGAACCGGCTGGATCCTTCTGCCCTCCTTCGCAGGAGCTAAAGGAAGTCTGGAAACCGGGAGCTCAGGGTCAGGCGCTGCTGGGTCCAAGACTCAGAGAATGCCAGAGCCGCCCCGCCCCTGCTGCCCTCCCTCTCTCCCTGCGCTCTCTCTCTCTCTCTCTCCCCACCTTTCTGTCCATCTCTCTATCCATCTCTCCCCCTCTATCTCCCCTTCCTTCCTCTCCCCTCTCCCTTTCTCTTTTCTCCTTCTCCCTCTCTTTCCCCCTCTCTCTCCTCTCCTCTCCCCTCTCTCTCTCCCCCTCTCTACCCCTTCTCTCCCCTCTCCCCTCTTCTCCCTCTCTCCCTCTTGGCCTCTCCTCTCTCCCTCCCTCTCTCTCCCCCCCATCTCTCTCTCCCTCTCTCTTTCTCCCTCTCTCCCCATCTCTCTCCCTCTCTCTCCCTTCTCCCCCTCTCTCTCCTCCCCCTCTCTCCCTCTCCCCCTCTCTACCCCCTCTCCTCCCTCTCTCTCTCTCCCTTTCTCTCCCTCTCACCTCTCTCCCTCTCTCTCCCCCCTCTCTCCCTCCCTCTCTCTCCCCACCTCTCTCTCTCTCTCCCCATCTCTCTCCCCCTCTCTCTCTCCCCATCACCTCTGCCGCTCCGAGGAGGTCCCCAGGTGTGTCCAGGCTAGGCAGGGGCCAGGGGCCAGGACAGGAAGGTGGGTGTAAGCGGGACAGCGCAGCCCATGGGTCGGGAGCACCAGCACCTGCGCCATCGCTTTTCCAAGAGTATCTGCGGATTCTGTGCAAAATAGCAGGTGGCCACTGCCGGCCACCAGTTCAGTGCTGTTGAGACGCAGGACAGATGGGCCTGCTGCGGGCTCGGCGGGCGGAAGCCCAGATGGCACCGTGCCTCCCGCATCCCGAGGGCCGCCCACAGAGCCCTCGGCGCGAAGCCTCACTGCATTCTGTCAGGCCCCGTACACGGGACTCGGCAGGAACGGCCTCTCCCAGGCAGTCCATTTTGCTGCCGGAGCTTATTAATGTTCCCTCGGGCTTCCAGCTCCACGTTACTGCTTTCCCGGGTGAAGCTTCGTCTGCAGACACAGAGAAGGGAATTCAGCCCCGTCCTTTCTCTGGGAGGGCTGCGCCTGGCTGTGTGAGGGGCCAAGAGACTGTCCCTCTCTGAGCCTCCATTACCAGAGTGGGGAGCCCAGCACTCCTGCTGCACCTGACTACGCCGAGGCCCTCCTGCAGCACCAGCCCCTGGGCCATGGACAGTGGGTGCCAAGTGCAGCCTTTACCCCAGCAGCCCTAGGGGTGGTGGCATCACCCTCACTGTCCTTTTCTGCAGGCGGGGAACCAGGTCCCGGGCGGTGGAGGGCGCGCGCCTCTCTATGGGGGGACCCATTGGTATTTGCCAGTTGTCATGGTGGAACCAGGGACCCCCCTCAGTCACAGTAAGCTCAGCTACTGGCTTGCTGTGTGGCTCTGGGAGGGTTTTCTAACCTCTCTGAGCCCCCTGCCTCAGTTGGTTCATTGCCTGGGTTTCCCTGAGCTCCTTTATTCCCTGAAAGCCCCGGCCCCCCCCCCCAACCCACTTCTCCAGGTGTGAGAGCAACAGCTTTTGTCTGGGTGCCGAGGCCACCTGAGGCTAACCCCCTTTATTTTCTGAACATGATCAGGCTGGCGCGGACTGCCCCAGAAAAATATAAAAAGAAAAGACAAAGAAAGAAGAAGAAAACCGAGAGGCGTTTTCAAGTTTCTGCTTTTGCAGCCAGGGAGACGGGGGTGGGGGATCAGCTGTCGGGACGCAGGTTCAGATAACCACCCAGGGCCCGACGGGGGAGAATCTGACCGGGGAGACCGGAGCCTGAGGACGAGCTCAGAGCTCCCCTTTCTGTTCTCCCACAGCGCACCCCTCGGCCGGTTGCCGACAGGTGTGGGCTCTGGGACCCGGCTGGAAGCTGAGCCTTGAGAGCAGGCCCCTCTCAGAAGCTCTTGGAGATTGGATGAGGATGGGGGCGAGGGACTCCCCAAAGCCTGGATCATGGGCTCTTCTCTTCTGCTGTCTGTTTGGAGAAGGAAGCCCCAGTGGTGTTCAGGGGCTGTTCCCGCCTCTGTACTCATGGTGCTTGAAGAAGCATGCGGTGCTGGGGATCGGACCCCTGGGGCCCTGCATGCGAAGTCTGTGCTGAGTCCTTTGAGGCATCTCCCCAGCCCTGATAATGGTTTCTGATGATGAACCTTGAGAAGACACTTAATCCCGCCCTTTGTTCAACAAATCTACACCAGGCTGGCCTTGGCTCTGTGAGGCATCAGGCCACCATCTTGGCTGCTCCGGGAATCTCCTGCTTAGGCTTCAGCTCCATAACCTAATGCCCCTTGGAAACTCTTAGTCATGGGCGAAAGTGGATGGTTGGTCCATGGGGGAGCAGGGTGGTTCGGATCCTCCCCCCCCGCCAAGAAAACTCACAGCCCAGAGCAGAGAGGCAGCACAGTAGCCATTACTGCCCGTCAGAATGTCACAGTGACAGGGAGGCTGGTGAAGAGGAGCCCAACACCTGGCAGAGGGAATCCAGGAAGGCTTCCTGGAGGAGGTGGCATCAGAACTGAACCGGAGAAGAGGGGTGTCGGAGAAACAAGGCGAGAATGGGCTGGAGGCGAACCCTTGCCTTGACCTCCCCCCTCTGCCTGCCCTCCCCTGCTCTGAACTCAGCCGCCACCCGGGACATGCCCTCCAGTGTGGGTGGCCTTTGGCGCCATGTGTGGGCAGGCTGGACAGCCCTCCATGAAGATCTGGAAGGAGAGTCCGACTTGGGACTCGCCCCCAGAGCGACCCGGGCAGCCGCTGCCAGCCTTATGCTGGCCCCAGGTTCCAGCTCTTCTACTTCCCTTTGCATTGGGGCTTCCCGAGATTGGAGCACTTGGGGGTCCCCTTGCCCCGTCCCCCTAACCCCCTGCCGCTGTTGCCTGCCCCCTTGCCCCCTGCCCTCTGCCCCTGCCTGTCCCCCTGCTCTTCTTTTTTTTTTTTTTTTTTTAAACATTTTATTATACCACCGTGAGATATACAATTACAAAGTTGCTCACGCTTGGGGGGTTTCGGTCACACAGTGTTCCAGCACCCCGCCCTCCACCAGTGCCCCTCAGCCACCACCCATGTCCCCAATTCCCTCCCTCCCACATCCCGCCTAAATGGCAGGTTCTTTATCTCCTCTCCTCTCCCTCTCTCTCTCCTCCTTCTCCCACACATTGTGGGTTGCACTAAATACACTTAGAAGCCATCATTTGTATTTTTTTGTCTGTCCTTAATGCTCAGTTCTATGTTAGCATCAGAACTTTAGACATTTATTCACTCATGTTCCTTTCTCTATCTAAACCAACCTCTGACTCCCACACGCTTGTGGTAATTTCCACTTTTGGTAAGATCACCTAGTATATTTATGCCATGCAAATAAATGCAGTCATTCTATGTCTCTCCCTTTCCTTCTGACTAATTTCACTCAACATGATTCTTTCCATATCCATCCATTTATAGCAAAATTTCATAACTTCATTTTTTCTGACAGCTGCATAGTATTCCATCGTGTAGATGTACCACAGTTTCTTTATCCAGTCATCAGTTCTCGGGCATACTGGTTGTTTCCAGGTTTTGGCTATTGTGAACAGTGCTGCTATGAAAATAAAAGTGCGGATTGTGTTTCCGCTGTGCGTTTTGGCTTTCCAGGGTATATTCCCAGGAGCGGTATGGCTGGGTCAAAGGGGGAGCTCAATTTCTAGTCTTTGGAGGAATGTCCATATTGTTTTCCAGAAAGGTTGTACAAGTCGACATTCCCACCAACAGTGTATGAGAGTCCCCTTTTCCCCACATCCACGCCAGCACTTGTTGCTTTTACCCTTTTGGATATGGGCCATTCTCTGTGGTGTGAGGTGATATCTCATTGTTGTTTTGATTTGCATCTCTCTGATGATTAGTGATGATGAGCATTTTTTCATATGCCTTTTGGCCATTCGGATTTCTTCCTTGTCAAAGTTTCTGTTCATCTCCTCTCCCCCATTTTCTAATGGGGTTGGCTGTTTTTTTTTATATAGCTGTACCAGTGCCTGATATATCCTGGATATTAACCCCTTATCAGATCCCCCCTGCTCTTCTAACCCCCTGCCACCTGTCCCCTTCACAGTTTCTGCTCCGTTAGGACACAGGCAGTCTCCCAGGCTCTGCCACTGTCCTTCATTGCCTGCACAGCCCAGCTCTGGGCCGAGCTGATGACCTAGCTGCGGTGACAGTGTCCAGCTGGCCTCAGGGACTGGCCTCAGGCTGGCCCTGCTGTTGTCTGGGCACTGCCAGGCCCCTTTGCCATGTACCCGCCGGCAGAGCTCTCCAGGCGTCGTTCCTTGCCCCGATCTCTCCAGTTTGGTGTTTTGTTTTGTTTCATGTGTTTGGTTAGCAGTGCTCAAGGCTAACCCTCGGCTCTGTGCTCACAGATCACTCCTGCTGTTTTCAAGGGGTCTATACGTGGTGCTGGGGGATTGAACCCGCGTGTGCGAGAGCCAGGCACCTGCCTTCCCTGCCGTACTGGCTCTTTACCCTTCCAAATACTGATCAAGATGAGTCGTGCTGTGTTTGAGAGAGGGGGTTCCTCTGTGTCCGGATGTGGGGGCTCTGCCAGCTCCGAGGGCGGGGTAGAGCCCATCCCCAGCTAGTATGCCAGAACGTCTTTCGCTCTGAAACATCTAAGATCTTTGCTCTCAAAAACGTGGCAGTGAGGTCTAAGGCTTACAGCTCGGGATGTCGTTTACGGATCTTGCAATGAGAAAAACAGCCTCTTCCCAGAGGACAAACGCGCCCTGTAAGGCAGGAACTGCCTCATGTTTACCACCGAGCAGATTATCACTCCATCCCGTAAGAATTTAGCTGGGTTCTAAATCCTGGTAACAGACGCGTGCATACTACTGACCATCTTACCTTTCAGGAAGGGCACAGACCTTGGGGCTCCACCATGTCTAAAGTGATCTGCGCAGACCCCTCTGGGTCCAGAAACCCTGCTCTGAAGCGGGAGGGTGTTCTTGTTTGTTTGTTTGTTTGTTTTGTGGGTGAGACTCCCAGACAGTGCTCAGGAACCCGACGGCTGTACCTGGGGATACTGAGCCAGCTGGGCTTGGTGGTTCAGAGGTCCGGGCTGACAGTGAGGTGCTGTGCAGGCCGAGCAGCGGGAGGAGCCGTGCTCCCTGGTGGTGCTCGGGAGTTCCCAGCCTCCAGAGCAGTGGCTTCCAGTTGCTGGTCTGTGGACCTGCGCCCGGGCACAGGTGCGGACAGGTTGGAAATACAGACCTTGGTTCTAACTGGTCTGGAGTTGGGTTTGGCCCCCAGCTGCGGGGCTGAGGAGCGATGCCTTTGGGTTCCAATCAAAGGAGGGGCCACTATATGTCCCTCTTCGTCCCCAGACCCACAGGCTTGAGTTTGGTTCGGGAACATGGATGCCCAGAGGGGAAGGATTTACCCAGCTAAAGAGCCACTGAGAATCAAGCGGACATTGGACCCTGCGCCTCACCTGCCGGCTGTGCCCCAGTGTCCATTCTCTTCCCATGATGCCTCAGTGGCCAGGTTCTCTGGTACTGACCCAGCCGACTCACGCTCCGTGTCCCCCCATGCTAATCTCTGCAGGTCTTTTTGAAATGAAAACTTACTCCACAAGCTAATGGCCAATTAATTGCTCTCTCTGGCCCGATAACAGTCTCGTCTCTTTCTCTGGAAACTGCACTGGCCTCCCCTGGGATCTGGCGGTTCTTTGCTGAGAAAGACTCTCGTTTGGGGTCTCCCGCCATTCCCCACCCAGCCTGGATCAGGCAGGGGGCGGGGCCGTCGCTGACGGGGCTATGGTGATGGTGCCAGGGTCCCCCTTTCACGGCGTCTCTGTCCTCCGGGGCCCTCTGGCACGGAGGGGATTGGTTTCCTCACACTGGCTGCATTGCACTGCACTCGCCTCCCTGGGGGCCTTTGAGGCAGAAACCCCCAGTGTGTGTGTGGGGGTGGGGGGGCGAGAGAGGAAATAAATACAGCAAGACTGTCCTTTGTCGCGGACATGAGGTGGGACCTGCAGACCCCACTCTCAGCTCTCAGGTTCTTACAGGGGCCTCTGGGTGGCCTGATTTCGCCCTGAGGCAGTGATGGGGATGGACGTCCAGGCAAGGACGACATTTGAGGCTCCTTTTGTCCAGTGAAGATGGACAAAGAGGGGGCCAGGAGAACAAGGGGTCCATGTTTCTGGATGCAGAAAGGGCAACTACTGGCTGGCCCTGGGCATTAACAGAAACATGCAAGAGTGACCTGGAGCATCAACTTACGAGCCTGTGGCCACGAGTTCAAATCCCAGGGTCCCTCTGCAAAAATTGTGAGCCCGGGAGCTCTGGGTCTGTGCTTCCCAACACTGCAGGTGACTCTGGCTTCCCCGTGAGCCCCATAAAAAGGGTGTAACCCCCAAGGTCCCCCACTGGGAAAGGTGTGAGTGCCACATCCAAGGAGTGTGACCCCTGCTGAACATATGCCAGCACCTCAGCTGCAGACCAGCGCTGGTGCAAGCCCGGGCACCTCCAGAGCTGAAAGTGTGTGAGCATCACAACCAGGTGTGTGCGAAAGCCTCTGTCATGACTCCAGCAATGCCAGCAAGAACTACAGCAGGGAGGATGGGGAAGAAGGGAAGAAAGCCATCCGGGAGGGCAGGCTGCAGCTTCCGTGCATGGGGCCCTGTGTATGCCAGCCCTGAGCCACGCTGGGGTGAGGCCCAGGTCCCGTCTCGGGACCTGCCTTGGGATCAAGAGAACTTCCTGGCATGAGCCAGGCTCTCCCCGTGAGCTTAAGGTGGGGGCTCCGATTTCCAAGCCCTGTACATAATATACAGCTCGGGGGTGGGGCAGTGACTTTGAATGTCCTCAGGGGTCAGGCACGGGACCTCAGGAGGGTTTGCCTCCAGCCCCCTGGCGCCTCTGAGACAGTACCAGGGAGCTGAGTGCAGGTCCCAGCTGAGAAACCTCAAACAAGCTGTGGCAACTCTGTGCCTGTCTCCCCTCTGAAATACTGGCTGAGCACTAGCACCTCCTTGGAGAGACGATGGTGGAAATGAGTTTCACAGCCTGGAGAACGTCACTGGCTCCTCTTTCTTTCTTTCTTTCTTTCTTTTCTTTCTTTCTTTTTTGGTGGGGTCACACCCGGCAATGCTAAGGGGTTTCTCCTGGCTCTGCACTCAGGAATTACTCCTGGTGGTGCTCGGGGACCATATGGGATGCCGGGATCGAACCTGGGCTGGCACAGGCTGGCTGCGTGCAAGACAAACGCCCTACCGCTGGACTATCGCTCCGGCCCCACTTGCTCCTCTTTCAAGAGAAACAGGAGCCCAGTGTTTGTTTCAGAGTCTCAGGTCTCAGAGCATCAGTGGGTGATTATACAGAGGATGAAGGAGGTACAGATGCGTCCTGGCTCTCTGCAGGCCCATGGGCCGCCGGGTGGAGCAGTGTGGGCAGGCAAGAGCTCCAGTGTGGGTCCCATCTCGCCCCGCTTTGGACCTGAGGCTTGGCTGTGTCGGAGCTCACTTGCTCTGTACTGCTCGGAGCCTGGAAGGAAGCAAAGCTTCACTCAGAGTGGCCATCAGGCGAGTTTCCTCAGCATGGACGCCAATATGGGAAAATGCCAAGGCCAGGGTCAGAGGGAGAGGGAGACAATGACGAGAAAGTGATGTAGGGAACAGTGATCCGTAGCAGAGAATTTAGCCAGTCCTGGGCCTCACTGCATGAGAGGTGTAGCCCCCAAACCAACAAGCCAACCAAAAGACCAACATTGTTGTGAACTATTTCTGCTGAAGTAATTATTTAGCCATTGAGCTTCTAAGGAAAGGTTGATCTAGGGCCAACGCGATAGAACAGGCAGGACGGATCTTACCTTGCATGCAGCCGACCCAGGTTCTATCCCCAGCATTCCATAGGGTCCCATGAGCATCGCCAGGAGTAATTCCTGAGTGCAGAGCCAGGAGTAACCCCTGAACGCTGTTGGGTGTGACCCCTAAACCAAGAAGAAATCACTGTATCACTGTCTTCCCGTTCATCATCGATTGGCTCGAGCGGGCACCAGTAACATCTCCATATGTCCTGTCTCATGCTAGTAGAGCCCAAGGGCACCTGCTTGCTCCAGGAACATAAAGAGCCTCAAACCATTCCATCAGGTCATGGGAATGAGGGACTATAATTGTTACTGGTATTTGGCATATCAAATACGACACAGGTAGCTTGCCAGGCTCTGCCGTGCGGGTAGCGGGAAAATGGATGATTTGGTCCAAACTCCTGCCTCTCTGGGCTGTTCAGAGAACTTAGGGAACCAGAGGGAGACACCCCCGCAGATGGGGAGCCCCCATCGAGCTCTTTGAGATCTACACTGCCTTACAGAGCACAGACCTCCCTGGGATGCACACCCACCGGCCATCTGGTGCCTCTCAAATACTGCTCCATTGCTACGTTGGAGCGTGGAGATGCCTTCTAAACGCTTGCCAGCGCTCTGAGGCGTCCCTGTGAGCACATAATATCATTGTTAATTGGCTTGTGTCGTACATATAGCGTGCCAGAGAGAGCTGGAAGGCTGGGGGAGGGATTGCTTCCATCCCAAAGAGGAGAGAAAGGAGCTGGAGCTGTGTGAACCCCCCCAGGGACCCCCTTCGCCAGGTCACCTCGAAACAGTCCTCCTATCTGCCCGCCCTCAGAGCTGCTTCCGGTTCCGACAGTTTCGGACAGTTCTGGACACTTCACAGGGTCACCACCTGGGTTAGCCCCACTCTGCCAAGCCCCAAAGAAACATTTCTTCATGGGGGGGTTTCTTGGGTGTTTGTTTCCCCACCAGCAAACCCCACCATCAGGGGATCATGGGGCATGTTCCAGTGGCATCAGAGAAGGGCCTTTCTAAGAATGAGTGCGAGCCAGTCCCGTGTGTGTATTTAGGGGCTCAGTGCATTTTAGGCTCTGGGCTGACAGATGGTTGAGCTCTGTGAGGGGTGGAGGGGGTGGGCGGTGGGGAGCACAGAATCTATTAACCCACCAATTCGGTAGAACCATAAATACCCACTTTCCTTGGTCTCATCCAGGGAATGCCAGTTTAGACTGGGGGTGTTAGCCGGGTGGCAGGAAACCATGTTTGCTCTTTCGGGGGGGTCCCCAGGACACACCCCCGCGTTCTCGGTGACCTGTCTACTCATCACTCTCCAGCCCCCTGCCCCCCTCTGCACGCAGGCTTCCTCTGCGTCGGGAAACTGCTACTTCCAGGCAGAGCTTGGGAGACCTCAGTCCCTGCTGCCCTTTCTGTTCCTGGTCCACCCTCAGGCTCCTCCAGAATGTTTGTGAGACCGCTGGCCTCACAGACACACACACACATACACACACACACACAACAAGTTGTTGAGGGGCGGCTTCCGGTCCCCGCCTCCTCCTGGTTCTTCTCTGTGACTTCATGGAGGATCCTTGAACAAAATTTTTTAATAGACAAGCCATGGGGGTGAACAAAATTTCCCAAGGCTTCCTTCCCTTTGACTTGCTAAATTTGCTTTTAGTTGATCATTAATAGACTTTATGATATATATGTATATGTACAAATATTGACATGTACACATATATCACTGTATCACTGTCTTCCCGTTCATCATCGATTTGCTCGAGCGGGCACCAGTAATATCTCCTTATGTCTTGCCTCATGCAAGTAGAGCCCAAGGGCATCTGCTTGCTCCAGGAACATAAAGAGCCTCAAGCCATTCCATCAGGTCATGGGAATGAGGTCTATAATTGTTACTGGTATCTGGCATATCAAATACGACATGGGTAGCTTGCCAGGCTCTGCCGTGCGGGTAGCATACTCTTGTAGTCATCTCAAAATCCAGCATTTATTGCTGAACCGTGTGGCCGCTTGCAGGCCGTGATGTGATAGGCTGGTCTGCTGGGTGGAGTTCTGATGAGGGGAAGTCCGGATGTGGAAAATGGGGGCCCTCATGGAGTGGGGGTCGTCTGGCTTGTTGAGAGGCTCTGCTTGGGTAGGCTCTGCTGGGGTGGCGGGCCAGGGCAAGAACCCGCCATCCCTCCCGGGCGCCTTGTGAGTGGCTGGGCACAGGGAGAGCCAGTAGCAGCTCTGCCCCATGTCTGTGAGTCTCTGTGCTAAATCAGTTTAGAGTTAATCCACACCATGCAAGTACACTCCCATTCACTATGAGAAAAAATGAATCGGGTCACGGAGAAAATACAGGAGTAAGACTGTCCCCCGAGCACCGCCAGGAGTAATTCCTGAGTGCAGAGCCAGGAGAAACCCCTGAGCATTGTCGGGTGTGACCCCCAAAAAAAAGGCAAAAGAAAAAAGGACTGCAGGGGCCAGAGCGATAGTCCAGCAGGTAGGGCCTTTGCCTTGCACGCGGCCTGTGCCGGCCTGGGTTCAATCCCAGCATCCCATATGGTCCCCCGAGCACCGCCAGGAGTATACACACATTTAGGCTCTCAAGAAAATAAAGCAACAGTTGGAGAGATAGCACAGTGCGGAGGGCGTTTACCTTGCACACGGTCGACCAGGTTTGACCCCCAGCACCTCATACCCCCCAAGCCTGCGAGGAGTGATTCTGAGCCCAGAGGCATGAGGAAGCCCGTGCACTGCAGGGCGTGGCCCCACACCACGCCTCGCCAAAAGAAAAAAGGAAAACTGAGTAAAAGGCATAAGATATTTTTTATGCAATTCCAACTCCCCACTCTACCCCAATTGTCTAAACGCTAAAAGTAGCGTTTGAGATCAGTGGGGTTACTTGTTAGCACTGAGGCGCCGTGTTACTCCCTGAAGTCCGTCGTTTACCCTTGACATAGATTTCCCCGTGACCCCGTTTCCCATCCTCCCGTGCCACAGTTGGGCCCCACCCCCACCCCAAGCATCCCCTGCCCTGTCTGCCCTTACACCCTGAACACTGATATTTTTATTGTCTTCATAGTTTTGCCTTATCTGTGTTTTATTTATTTATCTTTTCTCTTTTCATGTCACACCCGGCAATGCTCAGGGGTTACTCCTGGTTCTGCACTCAGGAATTACTCCTGGTGGTGCTCGGGGGACCATATGGGATGCCGGGGATCGAACCCGGGTCAGTCACGTGTAAAGCAAATGCTCTCCCTGCTGTGCCATAACTCCGGCCCCCTTTTTTTCTGTTTTAAAATTGATTTCAGGCTAGAGAGAACGTAATAGCCCTCAAGCTCTGCGTGTGGGTGTCCGAGATGCAAGAACCTCCTGAGCTGGGAGGGCCTCCTGAGTTCCACCAGGCGTGACCCCCCAAAAGTTTATTTCGCTTTCAGGGGCGGGGGTGAGGCTCCTCTGTAAAACACTTGCCCAGCAGTGAGATCCAAGTTTCCATTTCCAGATTACATCCCCTCCTCCGATTAGTTCAGCTTCCAAATGCAGAATTATTTTTTGTGTTTTCATGCCTCCTGGCTCTGTGCTCAGAGCTCCCTCCTGCCCATAGCCCGTCCTGTCTCCTCCCAGCCGGACAGTGACCTCTGTAGTGACCTTCTTTCCATAGGTCCTTTCTGTGGTTCTGTGGCTCTCCACAGAGCAATCAGCCGAGCCCGCTGACCACAGCCACCCCTGGAATCGATGCACAGCAAACTTCGGGCGCCCACAGAGCCCAGCAAGTAGCTGTGGTCATTCCCGTGCGCCTCTGGGGAAGTCCCTGAGATTGGGGGTGTGAAACAAAACTCTCCACAGAAGCCACGCACAGGACATCCACGCCGAGCCAGGGGCCCCAAACCTCGCCCTTACCCACCTGCCTGCCCCCTACACGCCTTCCCAGGCACTCAGGGATAAAGCAATGGTTGAAGGGTTGGAGCTGTAGCACAGCGGGTAGGACACTTGCCTTGCACCTAGGCAACCAGGGTCTGAGCCCTAGCATCCCATCTGTGTTCCCCTAAGCACAGAGCCAGAGGCAGCCCTGAGCACCTCCCAGTGTGGCCCAAATCAAAGCAGAGTGGCCAAGTGATCAGGGATACCCACAAGGGAGGCTGAGGCCCGAGTCAGACCCCGGCTCCGGCCACTCTCCTGCTGTGAGCTGGGCGCTCACTTGCTCGCTCCCATCACTTCTCAGAGCCTTGTGTTTGGGCACTGCTCACAGGACGTGCCCCTCAGGACCGACCATAGGGCCTTGGTGGTGGTGTCAGGGAGCCGTGTCCACAGCAAGCAGCTGGTCACACTGCAGCTGAGGGACCCAAGGTTTGCTCCCAAGCCGGCCCTGGAGGCCCAGCCATGCGGCGCCCTCCGGCCCTGGCTGCTGCTCAGCAATACCCTGTCCTTGAACTTCTCCCCAGGGTTCCTGGTGCTGGCGCCATCGGCTGCCTGCCACTTGGGCAATTTAATCTCTGGGTGTCCGGTTCCCTGACGCGCTGCCGAAAGGAGGTCAGTAGGGTGAAGCTGCGGCATTAGCATAAATTATTGACCTCAGCAGTGGCGGCCACTTAAGAACTTTAGGTGCTACCCACCCCTGGCACCCAGCCTCAGGCGGCCGGTCGATTGGGGTTGCAGGGCGGAGTCTGGAACCAGCCAGAGAAGCTGCCAAGTGCAGCCTCCTCAGGTTCCTCAGCTCCTCAGGCTCCTCAGCTCCTCAGGCTCCTCAGCTCCTCAGGCTCCTCAGGCTCCTCTGGCTCCTCAGCTCCTCCAGGCTCCTCAGCTCCTCAGGCTCCTCAGCTCCTCAGGCTCCTCAGGCTCCTCTGACTCCTTAGGCTCCTCAGGCTTCTCAGGCTCCTCAGCTCCTCTCCTCAGGCTCCTCAGCTCCTCAGCTCCTCAGGCTCCTCAGGCTCCTCAGGCTCCTCAGCTCCTCAGCTCCTTAGGCTCCTCAGCTCCTCAGGCTCCTCAGGCTCCTCAGGCTCCTCAGGCTTCTCAGGGCTCCTCAGCTCCTCTCCTCAGGCTCCTCAGGCTCCTCAGCTCCTCAGCTCCTTAGGCTCCTCAGCTCCTCCAGGCTCCTCCAGGCTCCTCAGGCTCCTCAGGCTCCTCAGGCTCCTCCTCTCCTCAGGCTCCTCAGGCTCCTCAGGCTCCTCAGCTCCTCAGCTCCTCAGGCTCCTCAGCTCCTCAGGCTGTCTGGGAGAGCAGAGCAGGTGTCTGTGAGCACAGACAGACAGCCCAGCCCAGGCACAGACGGTAAGGACTGAGGCAGTAATGAGGGTGATACTTCTGCCCTGACTAACACAAACCCAGGAACTTCAAGGCTGGGGTGGATCTGGCTTTCTCACTGCTGGGGAGCCAACTCCTCCGCACCTTGAACTTCTGGAGCCCAGAGGGAGGAAACCAGGGAGGCTTCAGCCACTGGGCCACCAGGTTCCGGTGCATTGGGGTAAATATCCACATAGAGCTACCATAACTTGGACGTTCTGCCCCATGTTTCCGGGAGTCTGGGGAACCTCAGGAAGGTCTGATCTGGAAGGTTCTCTAGAATGAAGGCTCCACCTAATCAGTGTCACAAGACCCCCTCAAGGGACCCTTACCTCACCCTCTGCCCATTGGACAGAGGACACTGAGGTTCACAGAGGTCACATGCTTGAGGTCATCTGGAGACCACGTGACCCAGATGGGGCCCCTCCTGAGCAGGTCAGGCCTGGAGCTGGGAGGAGGGGTGGCTGAGATTGTGACTCGGGCATCTCAGGGCTGAGCATGGCTCAGCCCCGCTGCTCTCCGCCCCACTTCCGGCTTCCCCAGAGTCTTGCTTGCAGCCCTGCCTCCCCCAGGACTCCTGGACAGTGCTCCTTACAGCAGGGAGAGCAGCAGGCCCCTGTGCCAGTGCTCAGAGCTCCTCTCTCACGCCCACGGCACCCATGTCAGCACAGGAGCCGAGCGCTGCTTTGGAGAAAGGAAGGAGCAGCTTTGTTCTGCATCTTGGCATCTGTTTTCCCCCAAGTGCCAAGGAAATTCCATCTCTGATAAACAACAGGCAGCGCCCAGGAACACCAGGGTGTTTGTTCCCTGCCTGTTCTCTCCTTTCTGTGTGGGGGCTGGGGGCCGGGCCTCCCGCCTCTGCCCACACTGTCGGTCCCGGAGGATTCTGGGGGCTCTGCGCAGGCGGGCTGGGCAGTGTGGGGCCCGCCGCAGGCGCGGCCGCTGCATGAATGATCTCCTTTCACTCCTCAGCTGAACACACGGAGTCCTCCGTGCCCGGCTCCACGCTTCCCACCAGCCGTGCCATTTCAGGGCTACTCCCAGCGGCTCCGGGGAATGGTAGTGACCCCCCACTACGGCTGCCTCTGGCCCGGGGAGCAGAGAGATGGGGGGTTTTGAGGCCCCCAAGGTTCTGAGCTGCTTCCACAATCTGTGCCCTGACAAAGTGATGCTGGGGGCGGAGCGATAGCACTGTGAGGACGGCGTCTGCCTTGCATGTGACTGACTCCTGGGTTCGATTCCCAGCATCCCTTAGGGTCCCCTGAGAACCGTCAGGAGTAATTCCTGGTTGCAGAGCCAGGAGTGACCCCTGAGTTTCGCTAGGTATGACACCCCCCCCCACCCACCCATCTGATGCTGAGCCCAGGGACATGGCTTTGCATGTGGAAGAGCTGGGGTCTGGCCCCTACGTCACATGCTCCTCCCCAGCACGCTGGGATATGGGCCTCCCGGTGAGGAGGAAATCAGTCAGGGTGGAAACGCTATTCTCGGCCCACGTGGGCACTGAAGCATGCCACCTTCCCGGCGCTGCCCATGCTTTCATCTCCTCTCCTCTGACGCAGAAGAAGGCCCTTGCAGCAGCCGTGAAGGGGTCAGGATCTTGAGATGGGGCAAGTTGAAGGGTGATTCCTGGACCTGCTGGTAGGGTCAGTGTTCTCCCCAGGGTCCTGAGGAGGGGGAGGGGGGGGTGGATGGAGAGACACGCACAGACAGCAAGACAACAGGTAGGCGGGAAGGGCCAGAGCTGGGGCCCCGGGGCTCACTGAGCCTGTGCTCACCAGCCTGCTGACCTCTGACCTTGACTCAGGGCAGCTGGACGCCTCACAGAAGCCGTATGCGAGAACAGGAGCTGCTGGGGTGGGCGCCCTCCGCTGTGGCAGTGGGAGCAGATAGACTCAGCCTCGGGGAACCGAGCGGAAACGTGCTGGAGACAGCGATGAGTGGACGCCTGCCCTGCAGAAGGAGCAATGGCCAGTGGCAGTGAGCAAATGGCTGAGACGCAGTGGCAATAGGTGCTTAGGGGACACCCTGGGGAGGTCCAGCCTTCACAAACAGGGCTTAGAGGACTGGTGGCGCCCACTGGTGACCCCACACTCTGCATTTGTCCGCAGCATCATTGACTCACAATCTTGCTTTTATCTGTTGTTGTTCAGGGCAGTGTTCAGGGCCGACTCCTGGCTCTGAGCTGAGCAGCCGCTCCTGGTGGGGCTCGAGGGGCGCTGTGGGGTGCGGGGGATTCGAACCATGGTTGGCCACGTCCAAGGCAAACTCTCTCTGGCCCCCAAATCTCAGCCTCTAACCAGCCCGTCCAGCGAGAGCTTCCGGTGGGTGCTGTCCCCTTCCTAGTCCTATGTTCCCAATGCATCGGTCCAATCCATCCACCTTCACAGAGGCACAGAACCACGCTCCCGCCACCCTGGGCAACAGAGAACCAGTTCATACCCCAGGACCTCCCTTTGCTCCGCTCCTCATCATCCCCGCAGGGGTCCACGGCTGCCCGAGCCCTCTCAGCAGGGCTAAATGTGCCCTTCCTCGAGGTCTGTGGGTGCCCCTGGGATGACTCTCGTCCCAGCCTTATCCTTCCGGGCCCACCTCCGAGGTTCTTGGGAATAGACATGGGGTGGCGTGTGGGCGGGCTCCCTGAACTGTGATTTTATCAGGGCTCTGACGCCTCAGCAATGCCCGCTCTGTGGGGCCTGAGGTCCCTGGCCTTTCTAGGGAGTGTTTATTGTCTTTGGGGTCCTGCCAAAGGTGAATGGGGGAGACTTACCAGTACCTGGGGTTCTGTCTCACCCCTCTGGGTCTGAGTTTGTTCCTCTGTAAGCAGGCGGGTGCCCCTCTGCCCCATGGGTGCTCGGGATGGCAGAGAAGCTGGGGCACACATACATGAACCATCAATAGCTCCCCCAAGTGCAATATATAAAAGTGAGTCTTCCCTGAGGGAGCCGGGATGCCGTGCCCAGATTCCCTGCAGAAACCGAGCCTTAGTTCTGCCTTTTAGATTCATGATCACCTCAAATGTCCAGCTCAGAAATCCCTTACAGTTTTCTTCCCTTAGCAGAACTCTGCTCCCCGTAGCCCTGACGGTCTGTGTTCCTGCTCTCACACATGTTCAGAGCGGCAAAAACACAATTCGAATGACTTTCTAAGTACTTAGGCAGTGAAGAATTAATTTGGATTCTCAGGCAGCAAAAACGGCAGCATTTTGCTTCAGGTCAGGCTTGGTCCAGCTTCAGAGGGCCTCCGGGCGAGGTTTGCTGCCTTCTTCCTTTTCCCACATCTTTGACTCCTCCCCTGTCAGTGACAAGACTGCCACACGCTTCTCCTTGGGGCCTGACCCCTAAGGAAGCAGCGCCTCACCTGACCAGGCCATCTCTTGGTTCTGGTGAGGACTTACCTATTCCCAAATCAGGCACCGTGGCAGGAGAGGGCAGTGCTGGTCAGCTGAAGCAGTTAGGACCCATCTGGACAGCTAAATGTGGGGTTTCCCCAATCCAACCTCCCCTCCCACTGGCCACCAGTTTCAGTTCTGGCCTGTATTAACAGTAAGATGAAGGGATGCTGGGAAACTTTCTCCAGGCCGGGAAATGCCAGGTGTTGCTCTAGAGCCCCGAGCACCCACAGGACCCCAGAGGCACCCCCGCTCCCGTCATCCTCCCTGTTCCCTCTCTCCCCATTTGTTCCAAGTGCCCCGTTGCCTGGAAATAACAAGGTTGGAGGCAGAGTGATGAATGCGGTGAGATCAACTCGGCACTAATTTTGCCTGGAAGCCATCGCTATTTTGGGCTCCGCTGAGTGCTGGTTTAGCTTAGCTGGTTATAGAGCAGACTCTTGAGGTCAAGGGTATAAGAAGGAGCAGAAACTGGGCCCCGAGGGAGCTCCAGTCTGAGGTCCCGGCGATGCTCTGCCACTCGGCAACTGGAACTTTCTAGTAAGTCGCTCCCTATTGCGTGTCCTTCCCGCCTGCCCAGGCCCTCCTTGGCCCAGCTCAAGGCTCAAGACCCCAAACTGGAGCCGGCTGTGCCTCTGTGTACCTGCAGCTGCCCTGCCTGGGTTCAAGTCTTTGGACCCGGCTTCTCAGGGATTGACGCAGGGACAAGTGTGTGGCCCGGCCGAGTCTGCGTTCCTGGCCTCATCGGGTTTCCTGGGACTAGCACCTCTTCTCCTGGTGGCTACAGCCACCAGCGTCCACCATTAGTTACCACGGAAGTCTCTTGACACAGGGTCACGCTCAGTCAATGTTCATTTAGGAAAAAACAGTGGTTCTATTTTTTATTTTGTGTTGTTTGGGGGCACAGCAGTGCTCAGGGCTTACTTCGGGTTCTATCTGTGCTCAGAGATCACGCCCGGCAGGGCTGGGGCAGGGGGTGGAGGGGTGGGACACCCTATGTGGTGCCAGGGATCAACCCAGGTCAGCCACATGCCAGGCAAATGCCTTAAGCGCTGTGCTGTCTCTCTGGCTTGAGAATGATTCTGAAATGCCAGCAGAGCAGTAAGCCGTGGAAAGCAAGACTCTCTCCCGCCCGTCAGAGCATCCTAGTGTTTTCTCTGTCCCTCCGGCGCCTTGTAATTTAGCACTGCGCTGGGCCTCAGATACTTACTCAGGACAAGTTGTTGACGGAATGTCACTGTTAAGAGTGTCTGAGGAATCCCCCTCACTCACATCTAGCCTGGGCAGGAATGCCAGGCTCACAGGGCACGTGTGGGCCAGAACAGGAAGTTTTCTGTACTGAGCCCAGCTACCAATGATGCCTGCCCGCCCTCTTGGAAAAAATTCCTCTCTGCCAGCTCCTGTCTCCCCCCCCCGGCCCCAAGCCCAGCATCTGAAGCTTGGGGAAGACCCTGATAACCATTTGGCCGGAGAGAGGGTCCAGCAGGGCAGGCACTGGCCTTGCTCGTGGCCCGCAGGTTTGCTCCCCCAGCAGCACATGTGGACCCCAAGATGTGCCAGGAGTGATCCCCTGAGCGCCACAGGCGCCCCAAACGGAAAAGCAAACATTGGCCTCAGATCCCTTATCCTGCCAACACAAGGCTTGAAAGGCTTCACTAGGGTTGCGGCGTGGGTGCCGGGGCGGGAGAGGCCGGGGTCCGGAGAGGGAGGGACGGGCAGTGTGGGGGGGGCTCTGGGGAGGGACCGCTAGCCACTGGGCAGACCCGGCTGGCCGAGGTCCTGACAGCAGGGCAGGACGACACCGCACAAGGCGCCTCTGTTCCAGCGGCCCACGCAGGGCCAGCGGGAGGTTATTTCTCTTGGCCGCTTCTCCCGCCATGGAGGCTGTATTCTGGGTCCTCGTACCAGGAGGAAACAAACGCTCAGTGCACAGGAGCAGGGCAGCGCCTCGTCCTCCCCCAACGTGCTCCCGTGCTGGGTACTGCTGGGTGCTGCTCGGGAGGCAAAGGTCTGGGGCAGCAGTGTGTGTGTGTGTGTGTGAGTGTGTGTGTGTCAGTGCCTGAGTGTGTGTGAATGTGAGTGTATGTGTGTGTGTCAGTGTGTGTCAGTGTCTGAGTGTGTGATGTGAGTGTGTGTATGTGTGTGTCAGTGTGTGTACGTGTGTGTGTCAGTGTGTGTCCGTGTGTGTCTGTGTGTGTGTCAGTGTCTGAGTGTGTGATGTGAGGTGTGTGTATGTGTCAGTCTGTGTCTGTGTGTGTCAGTGTCTGAGTGTGTGATGTGAGTGTGTGTCAATGTGTGAGTGTGTGCGAATGTGAGTGTATGTATGTGTGTGATTGTGTGTGAGCATGTGTCTATGAGTGTGTATATATGTTTGTGTATTTGTGTGTATGTGCATGTTTGTATATATGTATGTGTTTGTGTACACATCTTAGTGTTGTATCATAGATGTGAGTATTTACATGTGTATTTGCATGCATGTGTGAGTGTATATATCAGTATGTGTGTGTGGCTATGTGCATGTGTGTTGGAGTATGTATGTGAGTGTGTGTATTATAGATGTGAGTATGTATGTGTGTTTGTGTGCATGTGTGCGTATCTGCATGTGTGAGTACCTATGTGTGTATGTGTGTGAATGTATGTCTCCCCCTGGGATAGCCGGCCTTGCAGGTGGTGTGCCATAAGCTGCCAATAGACCTGCTTTGCACCCGTACCGGGACCCTCTCCCCAAAGCCCACGGTGCACTCCCGCATGCGCTCTCTGCCCGCCTCCCGCCACCCTTCATTCCCCCATTTGGGCCTCGAAACCTCCCAAGGCTGCAGCGCCCTCCCCGGGTGCGGTAAGAGCCAGGAGCGAGCATCAGAGCCAGAGTGAAGCAGCCCCCGTCTAGGGTGCAGAGCAAAGGGCCCTCGCTTGCTTCCCAGCAGCGCCGGGATAAGCAGGAGCTGGGCGGGGCAAGGAGGCCAGCCTGGCCCTGCTGCAAACCCGTGGCCCATGGTGGCCCGTCTCATGGCTCCTGTGTCCCCGACCATCACGCTGCACCCCCTAAACTGTCTTCAGGCCTCGAAGCTGAGCATGCAGGGAGCTGGCGGGAGCAGCACCACGAGTGAGCGCTTCTCTCCTTCCCTGGGCGCCGTGGCAGGCGGAGGCGGCCAGCTGAGGGGTGGTGACGCTGCCTGGGAGAAGCCTGGCGGAGCCCAGAGACATTTATCTGGGGACCGCATCTGAGCGATGGTCAGGGCCGCTGCCAGTGGTACCGTGTGGTACCGTGTGGTACCGTGTGGTACCGGGGATGGGGCCTGGGTCTCCGCAGCCCCCAGAGAGGTGTGAGAGGCTCAGGAGCAGATGATAGCAGGAAGTCAAGCTTGCTTCTGAATACCCTGCAACGCACAGGGCTCCCTCTCTATAACAGCTCCCCCTCTGCAATCCCCCGCCCCAAACATCAGCTGTGCAGAGGTTGAGAAATGCTGGTGCTGGTATACGCAGACGTGGGCGCCCCGTGCCATCTCCGTGCAGTGCAGAGGCGGTGCCTCATCTGGACCATCAGCTGCCTCCCGCCAGCTAGTCAGGGTGCCCCAAGTTTAATAAAATCCAGGCGGCTGAGGCTAACGTAGAAACAAGGCCCCCCCGTGCAAATGTGCTTTTATGTAAACACAGCAGGGGGTGTGGCTGCCTGCAGAGAAAGTACCGGGGCTGGTAATTCTGAGAGCAAAAATAACCCTAAGCCATGATGAGTTAGGGAACTCACTGGGGCAGGGGCAGCCCAGAGAAGAGGGGTCACTGGGGACCTCCTGCCCTGAGCCTGAGCAGGGGAGGGTCCCTGGAGGCCTTCCGAGAGCAGCTTGCACTGCAGAGCCGAAACACCGGGGTGGCTTTTAGTAATTTAACATTACAGCCGGGCTTGATGTGTATTTTCTAGTTTTGGGTTTTAACAAACAGACAGAGCGTAGCTCTCACAGTCCCTGCACCCCAACCCTTGTTTCTTCTGCCTGAGCCCTTTAGCCAGTGCCCCCCCACCCCACCCCCGGCTGATGGTTTCCTTTAGATCTTTTCTGGAACGTCCTGGGAATGAGCTTTCGAGCTTTCGAGTCTGGCTTATGTGTGTATGTGGCCCCAGGGAGCTGGGTCGCACCAACGGTGCTGGGGCTTACTCCTGACTTTGTGCTCAGGAATCACCCCTGGTGGGCTCAGAAGACCCTCTGTGGTGCCAGGAATCAAATGGGGATTGGCCGTGTGCTATTTTCTCCAGCCCTGTAATTTAGTATTTCTTCTTTTTCTGCAGGAAGGAAGCGCATCTAGCAGTACTCAGAGCTTACCCCTGGCTTTGCGCTCAGGGATCACTCCTGGCCATACTCAAGGTATCACGTGTAGAGCTGGGAGCTGAAGTCCGGTTGGCTGCGTGCGGCGTCAGCTGTCTACCCGCTGTGCTGGTAAGGGTAGCAGTCCAGCACTGTGCTGGTGGACTTTCCTATGCTGTGGGTTCTTGAGAATCATATGAAAGATTCGCGTACAAAACTCAGAAGGTGAAGAAGGTAGTTGGTTGTATGGTTGAAGTAGAGGGAGTCTGGGGCCCTCCCCCAAATGTCAGGTTTCTCTTTGGCCTGTGAACGACGTCCCTGTCCCACCCCACGTGACCCATGGCAGGTCCCGCCCCACTGGAGCTGATTGGCGTCTCTGTCCTGAGCCCAGTTCACCCTGGCCCTCCCTCTGGTAAAGAGAGCCACAAGGGTGGGAACTCAGTGCCAGCAAGGACCTTGGGACATAGGGCGCTTATGCCCTTATAGCAACCAGGGTAGGGAGGCCCCGGGCAGAGGAGTGGACGCTGCAGAGGGACAGGGCTCCTCTGGGAGTCAGTCCCCTGGCTCAGGATTCCTGTCAAGGTTCCAGCCCATTGCAGAACCCGTGCCCAACTGCCCCGTGCACTTCGAGCACAAAGATGCCAACACACTGCCGTGACAGGAGAGGCTCAGTAGTGTGCCTGGCTCGTTGCTCAGCATTTTGGCGTGTTTGGCGGGAGCTACGCTTCTCCACAGCTATGACCACCTTGGTCCCATTTTCTGGATAAAGAGCCTGCAACTTGTTTTCTCGTCTTTCCTTTTTGGGTCACACCTGGTGATGCTCAAGGGGTTATTGCTGTTTCTGCGTTCAGGAATTACTCCTGGCAGTGCTTGGGGAGCATATGGAATGCCTGGGATCAAACCCAGATCAGCCACATGCAAGGCAAAAGGCCTGTCCACTGTAATATTGCTCTGGCCGGAGCCTGCAGCTTTGAGGATCTGCGACTTCACACTTTCTCGATGCTAGTTAGCAGGAAGCCGAGATTCCCCTGCGGGCTCTGGCTTCTGTCTTGAAAGGGCAGCCAGGGGCCAGATAGGCAGTGGGTAGGGTTTGCTTTGCCCATGGTTGAACTGTGCTTGATCTCTGGCATCCCTATGGTACTCTGAGCCCTCCAGGAATAAATCCTGTGTGCAAAGCCAGGAGGTAACCCCTGACCACAGCTAGGTGTAGCCCCAAAACAAGCACCACCACCACCCCAAATTCTGTAGCAGTTGCAGAAAAACAAAGTCCAGAGGCTCCCGAGCGCCCCCTGCAGGGAAAACAGCCCCTGCCTTTCCAGCCTGCTCTTCTCTGCCGGAGGGAAGGGACTTGCTGTTGGGGGCTGACCTTTGGCACTGGTCAGTGGAAGGGCAGCCGCGAGATGGTGTGATCAATAATTCATGGGCACAGCTCTCCTCGGGGGCAGCGGGGAGGCAGCGAGGCGTGGCTGTCTTCCAGGGAGATTCTAGCCCCTGACGCGCACGGCCATGAGGTAGGACGGGCCTGAGAACAGAATTCCTGAGTCAGAGAGCAGCTAGCCCTGAACTCCAGCACGGATGGATGCTGAGGCCTCAGGGCTCCCGGTGGTGGTGTGGAACCCTGTGGTAGAACCTTGTGTTAGAGTCCAAGGGACCAACCAGGAGCTGGGTTTGAGCTGCAGGGCCCGCAGTGTTCGGAGTCTGAGAGAAATGGGGTCAGCACTTTCCTTCCCCTGTGTTGGCACAGACAAGTTCCCCAGCAAAGGGGTTGGCGTTGTCACGGCTCTGCTGGGGAGGGGGCTTCCCTTCCCTTCTCTAGTCTTCCCTCCCAGCCCCCTCCCCCCAGCCCTCTCTTCCTCCTCCTCCCATCCCCTCCCCTTCTCTACTTTTCCCATCCCTTCCCACCCCGTCCCACCCTCTCCAAGCCTCCTTCCTTCCTCCCTTCTGCCACCCAGCAGCTCTGCCCTGTGGGTAAACATTCTGCCCAGAACCCGCAGAGCCATCCATTATCTCCCCAGACAATTAGCAGCCCATTAAGGAACTGATGCAAATGTGTTCCTAATTGACCTGCGACTCAGCTCCCAGGAGAAGGATGACTCCAGATGGCTTAATGATGGGGATTTAGGGCCTTTCTTTACAAGTCCCTCTTGGGGAGCAAAGCGATCTGGGCTCCCAGAGCTTCCAGCTGCCGGCAGGGAAGGCCAGAAGGTGGGTGACCCGGCCCAGAGTCAGGGCAGAAGAGTCTGTCACTGCAAGCACCGCTTCCTGCTTCCTCTGCCCCGCCCTGCCCCCGCCCCCACCCTGCCCCGCCCCTTCCTCCTCTGCCCCTGCTCCCGGACCCTGGCATTGCCAGGTCTCTGCGTTCCCAGACTCAGGATCCCCTAAAGAGAAACGCTTTCCAGTTGGGAACAGGTTTGGGCTCCAAAAATATGAGTAGAAAATATGGAGAATCACCTCAACTTCATTACCGCCCACAGACAGACAGATAGACACACACACACACACACACACACACACACACACACACACACACACACTGTCCAACAATGTGGGACGTTCATTCCAACCCAGGAACTGCCGTGACTTAGCACATTCCCCTGAAGTCCATATTGACCTCGGGGTCCCTCTGGGAGGGTCTCTTTCCTGGGGTGGACGCGTGTTGCCTGGCAGGGGGCTGCCCTCACGTGCTGTTTCCCACGGGGGTCCACTAGGTTTTGATGATTCTCCCTTCCTCCCCACCTCTGAGAGCAGCGCCCTCCCCAGAGTACCAGAGTGCTGGGCCTGAAATCATTTCAGGCCCTAATATCTCAGGGTGTTGAAGCTCTGAAACTTACCCCATGCTGGACACACCCTCATTTATTTGCCCATCACCTGCTGAAGCATAAGTGGTTTCTTACAAGGCTACAGACCAGGAGGTGTGGCTCAGTGTTGGACCGACCTTGTAGGAAGGAAGCTGATGCCTCGTGGTTCCCTGCTAAGAGCGCCCCCGAGCACTGAGATAGGAGCCATCCCTGAATATCACTGGGTATAACTCACTCCACACCCCCTCTTCCCCAAAAAATAATTCATCAAACCAGTGTTCAGAACAATGCCTGGCACATAGTAGCTGCTCAATAAACAGCCTGTGCGGTTACTGTTTTTAATTTTAGCATGAGCATTTTGCGGGAGCTCAGCCCTTCCAGTACCCACAGCAGAGCTGACGGGGGAGGAAACTGAGTCTCAGAGGCGGGTGACTCGGGATGCCAGGGACATGCTCTGTCTCAGACTGCCGGACTCCGCCCCGGCTCTCCCCGCCTTGCTGCCCTGCCGTCATTCCCGCTTGCTGGCACAGCCGGCCGGGATCACAAGTGAAGAGGCCCTCACGTGTGCCCCTGGAGCAAGGCACACTGGGGTCTTCACCCAGGGAAAGGCAATTTTAATATTTATTTCTAATGGGCACCATATGTTCCTGCGGATTTTTTTTATCTAATTACATCACGGCAGATGGCGGGGTGTGAAAGGCCATTAAGCGGATGGCACTTTGCCTCTCGATTATCTTCCCGAGTTTGGGGAAAGATGAATGGGAAGGGCAGGCGGGCCCGACCCGGAGCAGAAGGGAGGAAAATCCGGGGACCAGGGACTCTTCTGGGGGCAGGTGAGGGCAGCAGGGGCGACCCTAAGCCCTGGCTGGGGTCTGGCCCCCATGCACGGGACACACCTGCTGTCATTCCAGGGCTCAGGGGCAAGTGGGCAGGACAGAGCAGTTCGCTGTGTCTGCCAGGGCTGACCAGAGTCCAGGGAGGCCGGAGCGATCCCCCATGACACAGCGAGCCTGTGGGGTGTGTGCGTGTATGCGCACGTGTGTGTGTGTGTGTGTGTGTGTGTGTGTGTGGTGCACAGTCCTCAGCATTAGTTGGGTTGCTAGAATTCTTTTTTTGTTTTTTGCTTTTTGGGTCACACCCGGCAATGCTCAGGGCTTACTGCTGGCTCTGCACTCAGGAATTACTCCAGGCAGTGCTCCGGGAACCTTATGGGATGCCGGGGATAGAACCCTGGTCGGCTTTGTGCAAAGCAAATGCCCTCCCTGCTGGACTATCGTTCCAAACCCTGGTTGCTAGAATTCGAATTCCCCGAGAGTGGGGCGAGAATTCCAGACAGGCACTCACGGGAGGAATCTCTGCTGTTTCCTGGCCTCACTTGCAGAGTGGTTGGTCAGGAAAAGAGAAGGATGTGGAGGAGGTCTGGGGAAGGGGGCAGGACCCCTACGTGGCTGGGAAGTGTATTGGAGGGTTTGTGTCTGCTGACAGGCTCAGGAATGGGGAATGGTCCCTCCACTGAGCCCCACGAGAGACAAGGTGGGGTCAGGAGTAAGCCCTGAGCAGAGAGAGAGAGAGAGAGAGAGAGAGAGAGAGAGAGAGAGAGAGAGAGAGAGAGAGAGAGAGAGAGAGAGAGAGAGAGAGAGAGAGAGAGAGAGAGAGAGAGAGAGAGAGAGAGAGAGAGAGAGAGAGAGAGAGAGAGAGAGAGAGAGAGAGAGAGAGAGAGAGAGAGAGAGAGAGAGAGAGAGAGAGAGAGAGAGAGAGAGAGAGAGAGAGAGAGAGAGGGAGAGAGTTTCACTTGTTTAGTGATAAGGAAAAGGTCAGACACATCAGAATCCCTTTTGAGTAATTGCTCTTTTTTGGGTCACACCCAGCTATGCTCAGGGCTCCGCTCCTGGCTCTGTGCTCAGGGCTCACTCCCAGCTCTGTGCTCAGTGCTCACTCCCAGCTCTGTGCTCAGGGCTCACTCCCAGCTCTGTGCTCAGGGCTCACTCCTGGCTCTGTGCTCAAGGCTCACTCCTGGCTCTGTGCTCAGTGCTCACTCCCAGCTCTGTGCTCAGGGCTCACTCCTGGCTCTGTGCTCAAGGCTCACTCCTGGCTCTGTGCTCAGGGTCACTCCCGGCTATGTGCTCAGGGTCACTCCTGGCTCTGTGCTCAGGGTCACTCCCAGCTCTGTGCTCAGTGCTCACTCCCAGCTCTGTGCTCAGGGCTCACTCCCAGCTCTGTGCTTAGGGCTCACTCCCTGGCTCTGTGCTCAAAGGCTCACTCCTGGCTCTGTGCTCAAGGCTCACTCCTGGCTCTGTGCTCAGGGTCACTCCCGGCTCTGTGCTCAGGGTCACTCCTGGCTCTGTGCTCAGGGTCACTCCTGGCTCTGTGCTCAGGGTTACTCCCGGCTCTGTGCTCAGGGTTCACTCCTGGCTCTGTGCTCAAGGCTCACTCCTGGCTCTGTGCTCAAGGCTCACTCCTGGCTCTGTGCTCAGGGCTGACTCCCGGCTCTGTGCTCAGGGTCACTCCTGGCTCTGTGCTCAGGGTTACTCCTGGCTCTGTGCTCAGGGCTCACTCCTGGCTCTGTGCTCAAGGCTCACTCCTGGCTCTGTGCTCAGGGTCACTCCTGGCTCTGTGCTCAGGGTCACTCCTGCCTCTGTGCTCAGGGTCACTCCCGGCTCTATGCTCAGGGCTCTCTCCTGGCTCTGTGCTCAGGCTCACTCCCGGCTCTGTGCTCAGGGCTCACTCCTGGCTCTGTGCTCAGGGCTCACTCCTGGCTCTGTGCTCAGGGGTGCTCAGGAACTCTCTGTAGTGCGGCAGATTGCACCCAGAAACTCCGGGCCCTGGTCCTCTCTCTCTCTCTATTCTTTCTGTCTGTCTGTCTCTCTCTCTGGCCCTTCACGCACTCAAGCCTTGGGCATCAGGGGAGCGCCACCCCTCATGTGGGAAGAGGCAGCTCAGCACACTCCTCCCCCCCGTCCTACCCTGGCGGGCGCCGCTGCCCTGCTACCAACTGGTCATTTCCTTGACTGTTCAGTGCCAGCGGTTCGTTGAGCTGCTAAAAATAGGCCGAGTTTAGACACCCCCCAGGCTCCAGCTGGAAACAAACCGCCGTCACCAAGTCTGCCACGGTCAGGGGAGGGGCCTCGGGGCAGACACAGGGAGCTTGGGAGGAGCAGGGGGGGCACCCATGTGGCAGTCAGCGGCTGGGGAAACTGAGGCTCAGAGGGGAGGAAGGACAGAGTTCGCTGTTGGACACCCCCAGGTTCCGCCCCTCCCCATCAGCCCTAAAGGTCAGCTCACCAGATGCTGGAGGGAGTCCACAGTTTGTTTTGGTTGGGGTGGAGAGCTAACCCACGGTGCTCAGGGCTTACTCCTGGCTCTGTGCTCAGGAATCACTCCTGGCAGGCACAGGGGGGCCAGATGGGATGCTGGGGATTGAACCTGGTTCTGCCGGATGTGGGACAAACACCCTCCCCGCTGTGCTGTCGCTCCAGCCCCCTCAGGCTGAGCGAATTTATGGAGAAAATACTAAACCCCTCAGAGAGGTGGTGAAGGTGGCTTTGGATGGGGGGTCAGAGCCCACAGCGACAGGAGAGAGTCCAGCCGTTCTGATGTCAAGTGCAATGACCACAAGGAGCCAGGAAAGGGAGAACAGGCACCCCCCACACACACACACACACACACACACACACCTGCTGGAGGCTGCACGCTTATCGGGGTCTGGGGAGAGACCCCCCCACTTGCCTGGCAGCCTGCAAGAAGGAGAGGTTTAGACAACTCTGAGGTATGTGACAGGACAGGGTGTCAGAAAAGACAGTGGTCAGGTGAGAGCCACAGAGGCAGAGAGATGGGGGAGAGGTGAGGAAGCTTGGACCCAAGGGGCTGAGAGCACTGGGCTCCTGGGGTGGTGGAGGGAGATGTGGGCTGTGGCTTGGCAGGTGAAATGCAGGGGGCGTCTCTGCAGAGCCCAGAATGTTCTCTGAGGCTGTCCCTGGCTTTGGGGGCCAAGTGCTTGGAGCCATGCTTGAGAAACTCAGCCCCGGGGAGGGCAGCGTCCCTGCCCTGCATTCAGTCCCCGCTGCCCCTCGCCAGGCTTCTTAGGGGCATCCAAGTACCATGTGTTGGGGCTCTCAGCCAGCGGACTCCCCTCTGGCGGGCCCCCACCTCCCAGACATCAGGATGGTGCAGAAGGCTCCAGGCTACACCCCCATCCTCCAGTGGGGGGCCCCGTCTCTTTCTGTTCCCTGCCAGCATCTAATGAGCTCATTATTCTCTAAACCCATTTGGCACCCACTTAGAGAAAAGATGTGTTGAAATAGAAAAGAACAAGAAGGGGAGCAACAAAAAAGGGCCAGACCCAGAATAGCGTCAGAGGGATGGAAAGCGGCGGGAACCGCATCTCTGTGTCTCCACGGCGGCCGGCGGGCGGTGGCAGCGCCACGCGCCTTCCAAAGAGCAGCCCACGTGCCGGAGATGGGCTTTCTTGAGCACCTATTGCTCCCCAGACACCGTCCTGTAATTTAAAATTCTGTCTTTCAGCAGTACTCTTCCAGGAGGGTCAGATGCTTACGCTTTTCATTTGTTTGCTTGCTTGCCTTTTTGTTTTGGTCTTAGGGTTTGGGGGCCACACCTAATCATTGCTCTTGACAGTGCTCGGTGGGACCCGTGGTGCCTGGGAATCGAACCTGCACCTCTTGCATGCAAGACCTGTGCTCAGACCGTTGGTCCGTCTGCTGGCTCTCAGATTCTCATTCTTTACAGGCAAGGGATCTCAGTGAGCAGCCATATTTGTCGCTCTGGAACACAGCAAGTGGTTGGAAGAGGCTGGATGGAGATCAGGTCAGGCTGCCTCCAGCACCTGTGCTCTTGCTGACTCGCCTCTGGAGGGTCGGTGGGACCCTTCATGTTCTCAGAGCTGCTGACTTCTCCCTGGCCCATTGGTAGAAACAGCTGCCTGTGTGTGTTGTCCAAGGGAATAGTATTGCTCAGGGGCTTTGCAAGCCCCTAAGAGACCAGGTGACCATCATTGATGTCCAAACCCATCATTGGAACAGAATCTGGACTCCTGAATTCAACAGTGAGGGTGCCCCAGAGACTGGCCCCTGTCTACTGTTGAAGCCTCTTCCCGCTCTGCTCTGTCTGTCTGGCTTGTCTCTCTGTACCTCGGTGGCCTGCTCTGGGAGCGTGCTCCCAAGGATTCTGCTGTTCCTTCACCCAGAAAATTTGGGAGGGGCCGGAGTGATAGCCCAGAGGGTAGGGCGTTTGCCTTGCACGCGGCCGGCCTATGCTGGCCTGGGTTCGATCCCCGGCATCCCATATGGTCCCCCGAGCACCGCCAGGAGTGATTCCTGAGTGCAGAGCCAGGAGTAACCCCTGAGCATTGTCAGGTGTGACCCAAAAAAGCAAAAAAAAAAAAAAAAGAAAATTTGGGACTTCTCTCTCAAGGTTGCCTCTGGGGAAGCCCCCGTCTGCCCCTTTCTAGCGGATGGAGCCTCATGTCCCTGGGCTCCCACAGTCCTGGATTTCTCATCCTGGAAACTATCCCCCGACATTATAACCTTAACATCAGGAGCTCTGATGCAAGTGCTCTTTTTGGGGTATAGAAAAGTTTTCATTAGGGAAGCCAGAGTGATGGTACAACCAGTCACTGCTTTGCATGCAGCCAACCCCTGTTCCACCCTCGCCATCCCATGTGGTCCCCTGAGCACTGGTAGGAGAGATTCCTGAGTGCTGAGCCAGGAGGAACCCCTGGAGCATCGCCGGGTGTGACCCAAATAATAGCTTTCATCAGGGAACTGTTTTCAGGATAGACACATGGGGAAGGGACACGAGCTACCGATCAGGCGCACCCACAGCAGCCTGTCCCCAGCTGTGTGTGTGGCCCCAGACAAGTCACTTAATCTCTCCGCGTCTCCCTCCTGTCATCTGTAGAACACACAGCTCTTGCTCCAGCATTGTGGTGAGGAGCCAACTGGAGCAAGTGTGTGTTCAGAGACGCCTGAGCTGTGGATGTTAATTGAGGTGCCACATCAGACACACACACCTCCACGATTTGTCACTGCCGATCCGGCATCGTGACTTCGCACAGTGTTTGTTGACACTGGTACTTCCTCGGTCGAACTCTCAGAAAGAAGGGACTCTGAAATATTTACATCTGCAAATTACATCTGCAGTTACATCCAGATACACACTCTGTCTCTGCCCCCGTCTATCTGTCTCACATGCACACCCACAGAATTGGCAGACCAGCTGTTTTTAAATGAATGAAGGAATGCGTAGAGGGTTGGATGGATGGAGACTTGGATGGACGAGTGAGTCCACAGTTGAGTCAAATAGATGAGCGTACAGGTGAAAGAACAGCGTAATGGCAGGTGATGAATGGACAGAGTGAGGGCGAGACGGTGGATGGCGGATACTGTGATAGATGGGTGAGTACGTGACTGATGGATCCATGGAAAGATGATGGATTAGATTAAAGATAAAGCTTGGAAGAGGCTGAGGTGATAGTACAGTGGGGAGGGCATTTGCCTTGCATGTGGCCAACTCTGGCTCCGTCCCCAGCATCCTTTACGGTTCCCTGAGCACCACCAGGCGTAATTCCTAAGTGCAGAGCCAGGAGTAACCCCTGAGCATCTGTTGGGTGCAGCCCCCAAACAAACAAAGAAATCAAACAAAAAAGAGAAAGAGAAAGCTTGGAGTTAAACAAAGGGCTTTTACAAAGATTATCCAAAAAGGCTCTTAGAAAGAAAGATAGTCCATCCGAAGGTTCCCAGGCCATTCGCAGGATCTCGTCCTTAACTGCTCTCCTCCACACAAGATAGAAAAGAGAAATCTCTCAGCCACACACTGAGTGTCTGTTGTCTGTGTGCGCCCGTTTACAGAGAGGTCACCCGGGCTGCACCGCCAGTGGGTGAGCAAGCTGAGGTTGAAACCCAGAAATCGCCGTGAAGAAACATAGTTTGTAACTCCTGCCTTGGTGTTGGTTTTGTTTGGAGCCTGTCCCAGTATGTTCAGGGTTTTCTCCTGGCTCTGGGATCACCCCTGGCAAGGCTCCGGGGACCCTGTGGGTGCTGGGAGTGCATCCGGTTGGCTGTGTGTGAGACAGGCGCTTTACCTGCTGTACTCCCCCAGCCCCGAACACCTGTCTGATGAGCTGCCCGTATCCCACAGAGCCGGGAAATCACTGGGGATTCGGGGACAGACCCTGCAGCCTGTGAGTGGATTGATGGATGGAAAAGGGAATAGTCTAACCTTGTGATGAAACAGATTGGGGGTCTGGAGAGATTGCACACTGCTGACCCGCATTCAATCCCAAGCACCCCATAGGGATCTGTGAGCCCTGCCAGGAGTCATCCTGAATTCAGAGCCAGGAGTCACCCCTGCGCACCGCCAGGCATGGCCCCCAAAAAACAGAAGCACAAAAAAAAAAAAAAGAAAATAGGTTGTTGTTTTTTTTTCTCAATGGTTTTGGTCACTGATCTTTTCTAAGACCAATGCTTGGTGATAGAGGGTGCTTGGTTCTTGGTGGTGCCTTGAGAGGTTGGCTTGTGGAGGACCCTAACTGAATCCCAGATGAGGTCCCCGCAGTGCCGTCTGGGTCAGGAGCGGCCATTCCCATTCTGAGGGTCCACTGGCTGCCTGTAGAATCCCATGTGTTGACCAAACTCGTCAAGGGCCTCGCCCCCTGCTGCCGGTAATGTGAAACAACACCCGCAACATGAAAGGATTTTTCTCATTGATTCTTTCCCCTGCCTGGCTGGTGAATCTCCAAGGTCCACCCCGAGTGCAGTAGTTCTCCGCCCTTTGTACTCGGTCACATCGTCAGGAAGGCATCAGGTCAACCTGTAGACTGCCCCTGCAACCAGACCTCCTGGTTGGAGAGGCAAAAGCATCTTCATGTTGAATCAGGCCCCTGGGAATATTAAAGCAGGGTCTCCTGGGGGTACTCAGAGGACCCCGGTCAAAGGCTGAGTCACTGGGCACAGGACTGGCCGGGGGTTTCCAGGGTCTCTCTCTGCATTTCAAGGGGATCTCCAGGATGCTGGGATCAGGTGTTCTGGGGCTAGGGGAAGATAGTGCAGCAAAGCCTCTGCCTTGCATGTGGCTGACCCGATTCAGTCCCCAGCACCTGTTAGGAGTCCCTCTAGGAGTGATCCTGGAGTGCAGAGCCAGCAGTAAGCCCTGAGCCTGCTTGGAGTGACCTCCCCTACCCCCCAAAAAAAAGAAGAGAGAACTAGACATAAGGCAGACATTAACCAATTGTGGTTTTGTACTGGGGCCACTGTGGTTTCCAGCACCCCACCCCTCTATAAATGGGGCGTAGATGTGGCTGAGGGGTCCCTGTTTCCTTCTTGGGTAGACGAGAAGGGCTGAAGATAGGGTCTCTCCTCCAGCATGGGGCCCCAAGAAAGGGCCTCTGTAAGGACTTTTGTTTCTCTAACTCCCCGCTTTGACTCTAGCGCCTGCGTGGTCCCCATAAAGCGAGTGGTTGCTGGGTGTTGGGAAGCAGAATAGCTGCCTCTGGCCTGATCCCACATCACCCCACATGTGGCGGCCCGTCAGGGACATAGAAAGTCCTGCTTGGAGTTAAGGCGACCCACCAATCCATCTATATCAGACTGAGATATGTTTGCGTGGGCGTGGCAGCCTTGGTCTCAGACACGTCCCTGGAGGAAAGATAATAGGATTGAAGTGCTCAGAATCCCAGAGGGCTGAGAAAGGCCCAGCTATAGGAAACCCAGACTGGGCTCCAACAGGGCCGGGACATTTCTTTATTTTATTTTATCTATCTATCTATCTATCTATCTATCTATCTATCTATCTATCTATCTATCTATCTATCTATCTATCTATCTATCTATCTATCTATCTATCTATCTATCTATCTATCTATCTATCTATCTATCTAATCATGTATTTATTTAATTCATTCATTCATTTAATTATTTGTTTGTTTGTTTTTTGTGTTTTGGGTCACATCCGGTGATGCTCGGGGGTTATTCCTGCTCTTCACTCAGGAATTACTCCTGGCGGTGCTCAGGGGACCATATGGGATGCCGGGATCGAACCGGGGTTGTGTGCAAGGCAAACGCCCTACCCACTGGGCTATTGCGCCGGCCCCAAGGGCCGGGACATTTCTTTCCCTTCCCTCTCTGGACTCCAGAATATTCACCAGCCCTTGACTCTGGCCTCCGGGGTAGTGCTGTGGGGTGGGGGTGGACACCTCTGATGTCCGTGGCTGACGTCCGTGGCTGTGATTTGTTTGCAGCTTCCAGCTTGACCGCATGGAAATGACCGGCTGCTACTTCCCCAAGGTGGACACCCGGAAGTGGCCCCCAGCTGGGGAAAAAGCTAGAGAAAACCCTCGGTGAAGTATCCAGCACTGCCTGGTCTGGCCACTGGTCACCACAGATTGCGCCTTCCACTCCTGTCTGCACAGCCTTTTTGGGAACGCTCCAAAGTCAAGAACAAGATGTAGAAAAATGGGCCCTTCCCCCGAGGAGTGGATGTTTCCAGCCTCACCACCCCTTTGCTGGCCCCACGGACCTCCCCTGGACCTCAGGATTGTGGGCGAGCTCCGTCCTCCTTTCTCTGGGCCTCGGTCAAGTGTTGGACTTGAACTTGGCCTTTGCAGTCTCTGAATGTGGCTGTCGCCTGCAGAGAGAGAATAAGACTGCAGACCCCTGGGGTTCCGCCCTGAAGGGGAGCTTGGGAAAAATAATAAAACACGACCCATAACCCGCTGCGCCTTCTCCCCACACGCCTCAGCCGAGCCAGTCGGAATGACCCTGCTATGGCCAAGCTCTGGCTCAAGTTCCAGCGGTACTTCCGCCGGAAACCTGTGCGTTTCTTCACCTTCCTGGTGCTCTACCTGACGGCAGGAAGCCTCGTCTTCCCTTCACTCGGGCTTCGTGGGCCAGCCGGCCGTCTCCCAGAGCCAGGCCAGCTCTGCCGCCGGGTGCCGGAGTCCCGGCCGAGGGCGCTGGCGCTGCCCTTTGCGGGCGACTTGCACTTGGGTAGGGGGTTTCCGGGACGCCGGGAAGCCTCGAGGCATCGCCCGGGAGGTACGGCCCCTGGTTCAAGGGCAAGGACGGCAGCGAGAGAGCCAAGCTGGGCGACTATGGAGGAGCCTGGAGCCGAGCCCTCAAGGGAAGAGTCCTCCGAGAGAAGGAGGAGGGGCGAGGTAAGAAGCGGGGTGCATGGAAGGAGGTAAGGGATGGGGATGGTAAGGGGCTGATTCGGGCCGAGAGGGGCGACAGTGGATGTCAGCCTCACCCCCATCTCCCGAGGCAGGTGTGAAAGCCCAGAGAGGGGGAAACACTTGCTGAAGGTCGCCTGGTCTGGAAACAGCCACACGTGGGTCCGACCCTGGCTATTGGGATGACTCTCCCCTGCCACCTTTCCCAGGCTAGCCTTATTATCGCTCCCTGTCATGGCCACTGAATGGATGTGGGCGACCGCAGAACAACTCTCCTCGTCGGTTATGGGATGAAAATCCACCCTCCCCTCGTAATTATCACCACGCCTAGAAGGCCATGGGGTGACGTGTCCCCGAGCTATCCTCTGTCCTGCTTCATAATAGGTCACTTCCTAGTCGCTTTATTGTCAGTGGCAGCCAGAATCGTGGGGCTTCATGACCAGCTCGGTCGAACCACCATGTGCTCCGTTGCCTAATTCCGCGACCCAACGCAGCTGAGTTAGCCGCTGTCACAGGGGAAAATACAACCCCCAGGAGAAATCACGGCCTTTAGAGCTGCTGATTCCTTTTCTCTGGCACTCAGCTGCTCTCACCTTAGACTGTTTAGGTATTTAAGGGGCTGGAGAGAGCGAGTGGGTCAGGATTCAAACCGGATCCAGCTGAAGCTCCCAAACCGTTTCTCCTTTTATTCCGTCATCTCCCTGTTTGCAAACCGACTTCATTAACAAGTCAGAGGAAATCAGTTTCAGATCTGTTGAGAGATTGGTCTTACAAGTCACCTTTATTGAAGAGAACAACAACAAAACCACCTCGTCAGGGACCTTCTTTCCCAGCGCTGGGGCTTCATCCCGGGGCTGGTAGCTTCCCCCTGCTCGCAGGGTCTGACGGCTGCGCAGCTGAGCCGCTCCGGTCTTTTCTTTCTCCCAGAGTGACCTGGACTGTCTGGGTCTTCTGCGTGCTCCCACCGTGCCCCCAGAACTCTGGGGACAGGGATGGCAGCGTGCTGGGTGGCCGGTGAGGAAGGAGATGCCGGCCCATGCCCAGGCTGAGGAGGAAATGGACCAGATAACCCAGAGCCTGTCGGATAGTCTCAGCCTGACGCCTGCCCCACTGGGAGGACTCGGGATGGGGCGGGGTGACTTTGGAGTACATGGACCCACTGTCCTATCCCAGCCCTTCTCCCAAGGGACCATCTGTCCCCTGGCCTCCTCCAAGGGGTCTCTCAGGTGAAGATGCAGACGGCTGGGGATCTCCCTCCCCATTGAGACTGTGGCTGAGACGGATGGGCCCAACCAGGGCCCTTGGCTCTGTCCTTCAGGCATGATCCTGAGCTCAGGTGTTAGGGCAACCCGTGACAGGGGACACATTTTATTATTATTTGGGGAGGGAATTTTCAAGTGCTGCTTGAGAGGTCTGGAAGGGGGTGTCCTCCACTGGTGATTCTTGTCTAACCGGCCTGGTGGATCTATGGAAGCGCTCAAGGAGATAGTGCTGGGGGTTCCCAGACACCCGGAGGAGGAGAGGAAACGAGGAGCACTGGGAAAGGAGTCCCGCCCGCTGCATTGCAGCCCTTGTTTTAACACCCTGACGGTGGGTCCCAGGGAGGCTGCTTCTCCTTTCTGGGACCCTGTTCCCCTAAGACAATGAGCCTGGTGTGTCTTGCACCATCTCAGCAAGATCCTTGCAACGCCCGCAGGATGGCAGGAGAAACCGCACGCTCCAGCTCGTGGCTCGCACATGGCTGTGTTTCCCTGGGCAAGTGAGACTGCTCTGGCCCTCCATCGCCTCTGCTGTACAGGATGGGCCGGGCTGAGGCTGTGCCTGTCCCAACCACTCGGGCTCCCCGTGTTAGAGCACAGAGCGGGGGTCAAGTGAAACTGTCCGGGCTGCTCCCAGAGGACCCAGTGCTCGCTCGGTCAGTGCATGGGGTGGGGAGCACCATCTAAATGGGAGCACCATCTAAATGGGGAGCACCACCTAAACGGGAGCACCATCTAAATGGGAGCATCGTCAAAACGTCCCCTGCAGATTCAAGCTGCACCTTGGCTCACCGTGGGTGCCACCTGTAAAGTGCTGGCTCGGCGCTGTCCACCGCCAGCTCCTGTCCTGCTCACCTTCCCGCTGTGCCTGTTGGTGGCGTGCACAGAATTGTTCTCGGCCCTCCGGGCCTGGTGGAGTGCCTTGTTTTTCAGTCTAACTGGGCCGCGCTCAGGACAGCTGGGAGGCTCGAGGCCCTGGTGCCCTGCTGACACCCAGAGAGCCCAGCGGCCTGGCCTGACCCCAAGTGTCTGAAGGGCCTCCTCCCGGGTTGGCCCCCAGGGCCTTCTGCACGGCCCGGCCTCATGGTGGGACACTGCCCTGTTCCCGCCTCTCTGTCTGTGCTGCTGGCGGGGCGGGGGACTGGGGCACTGCGCCCTGAGCCATCGGCTGTCCTTCTTACTCTTCTCCCTCTCCCCCAAAGCCAAGTACATAGGCTGCCACCTGGATGACACCCAGAGGCGGGCTCTCGCGCTGGGCGTGTCCTTTTCGACTATAAGAAGATGACTGTCTTCCGCTGCCAGGACAACTGTGCTGAACGGTAGGGGCAGCCCCTCCGGGGCTCATCACCTCCCTCAATTCCTCCCCCTGCTCTCTCAGCCCCTCCCCCACCGTTCTCAGCCCCTCCCCATGGCTCACCCACCCCCACCGTTCTTAGCCCCTCCCCTTGGCTCACCCCCTCAGCTCCTCCCGGGGCTCTCTCAGCCCCTCCCCACGGCTCAGCCACCCCATCGTCCTCAGGTTCTGCCCAAGGGCGGGAGGAGGGTGGACATGCAGACACAGGAAGGGGTTGTGTGTACATGCGTGCATGTGTGCATGCTTACACGATATCTGTATGAGCATGTATGTGTGTGTTGTGTGTACATCTGTATTAATGTGTGTAGTGGCTGTGTACATGTGTGTCAATGTGTAGGTCTGTGTGTGCATAGGTGTGATCTGTATTGTGTGTGTATGCATGTGTGTGTGCCGTAATGCATACTGTGCAGGATTGTCAGAGCTGGTCCAAGGGAGTGGGTGGGAGGTGTGGGGTGACACCCGTAGGGGTGGGAGTGCTGGCGCCCGGGTGAGGTGCAGCCGACAACCCGGTTGTGTTGTCGGCTGACTGCAGTCAAGGCTGAGTAAGTGGCTAGTGGACAGCTGGCTCGGGGCACGGGGTGCAAGGTCCAGACTGCCCTGGGGGAGGGAGTGTGTGCAACTGGGGCTTGTGAGGGGCTGCAGGAAGGGTGCGGAGGAGGTGGGCTCGGGGTGCCCCTGGTTCCCCAGCAGAGAAAAGCTGACACGGGGTTATAACCTGGAGGGAAAGGGTGATCTTTCTGGGTGCGGGCACACGTGGTGTGTTCAGTGTGTCTGTGTAGCGTGTGTTGTGTGTAGTATGTATGGCAAGTGCATGGTGCACCTGTAGCTTGTGCTGTGTGCATGTGGTGTGTGCGCATGGTCGTGTGTGGACCCGACTTCCCATCCCGTGTGTCCCTCTTGGGGCTGCACCCTGTCCTGGGTGACCCTGACCACAGCGTCCCACAGGGGCTACCTGTACGCTGGACTGGAGTTCGGTTGCCGAGTGCTACTGCGGCCACAAGATCCAGGCGGCGAACGTGAGCCGGCCGAAAGTGCGACATGGAGTGCAAGGGCGAGCGGGGCAAAGCGTGCGGCGCCAACCGCCTCTCGGGTCTACCGGCTGCAGCTGGCCCAGGAGTCGGCCCGCAGATGTACGTGAGCCAGGCTCAGTCATGGCCTCTGGGCCCCACCCAGCCTCCCCCAGGGTCCCCTCATCACCCGCTCCCAGGGACCACTCCTGAGACCCCCTCCTCAGCCACCCTCTTCCTCCTGCCAGGCTGCCCTGTTTCCCTGTTCTATATCCACAGTTGCCCCCAGGTCTGTGCCCCTGCCCCAACTCCCCACTGAGTGCTCCCTCCAGCTTCCAGTCCCCAATGCTCCCCACTCCAGAGTGCTCACTCTGTCCTCAGCCCCCAGAGGCTCTTTGGAAGTCTCCAGGCCTCTCCTCTTCTCCCCTCCTCGCTGCCTACAGGACCAGCTGCACCCCGCTTTCCTTCTTAGCACCCCCACAGCACGCCCTGATAGTCTGAAGACAGATTGTCCCTTAGGGACACAGAGAGAGCCGGGAGCTGGGTTTGGGCACCTCTCCCTCCCACGCTCTGATTTTGATGCACGTAAATGATGGAGGGGAACCTCGCAGGTCACTGGCACGTGAGCCTGGCACCGGAAGCAAACACTGTGGCAGTCAGGGGTGGGTGGGGCTCCGGTGATGTTCGGCCGGCAGCTGTGCATTAGCTCTGTGTCCACTCTGTGCTTCCCTGAGCTGCAGCCCTGATCCCAGTGAAGGTGCAGATTCCGCCGCTAAGCTTCTTATTCCCCCAGCACTGCTTGGGGCAGGGGACCCTTCTGGTAGCGTGAGCACCTCCAGGTCTCGGAGGCTGATGGACTGTCCCCAGAGCATGACAGGGTTGGTAGGGCCAATGGTGCTCACACCGTCTATTTTGCCTTGACACAGATGTTTCGCAACAACGCGGACACTTTGGCCACAAAAGAACTGAGCAATGGACTTCCTTCTTGGTTGGATTTAATTTATCACAGCAGGTTTTTTGTTGTTGTCATTGTTGTTAAATGTGTCAGCAAGTGTAGCTCCCATCCCAGGGAAAAGACCTGCTGATTTGGGGAACACTGCAGTCTGGTAGGAAAATGGCCTGGAAGAGTCTTACAAGCTCTGCCTTGTAAGGTTCCTTCAGAGGACACGGAACTGTGCCAGGTGGGGTCAAGGGTGGCGGTCATGGACATGGTCATGGACAGCAGCTGTTCAGTAGTGCCAAGGTGCTGGCGGCTGTCCATGGTGCTGAACCCCTGCAGGCTCTGCTTTTCCGAAGCTCAGCATTTCTGCCTCTGTGCGTTCTTTCCTCTTTGGATGACACTTGTGTGAAAGTTTGCATTTTCCCTGGGAGAAAAATGTTCTTGACTCGTGTTGCACAATCTACCAGGTAGAGATCATGCCCTGATGCAAGTTCTAGCCTTTAGGCAGGGAGAGAGGGTGTTCCCGGGTCAGTAGAGGAATCGTATTCGCTGCTCGCATGTTTGTACCCTGATGTCTTGATCTATCCACTGTTGGTGTAGGGAGCCTCTGAGGAGGCTGGAAAGGCACAGCGGATGGACAGTCGTGTCTAGCTTCTTTGTTGTCAAGTTTGGAGACTTTGCCTTCCCCTGGGTAGAGATGTGCTCCCTCCCCCACCAAACAATCTCAGTTCCTGAGTCCATTGTGTAGGGCAAGGAAAAGAGGAGACAGTGATAGAAACCTCTTCTACGGCTTCAGGGTGAGGGACAATTGATTCATTGTCCCCTAAGCAGAATCCAGCAAAGCCTTGGGGAGTGTGTAGGGTTTCAGGCCAGGTGGATTTTGTGTCTTATTGCAGCCTTCTTGCTTACTGGCTCTGCTGACCTTGGGTGAGCCACTTATCTTTCCCGAGCCTTCAGGGCTTCATCTGTCTGTGCACCAGGGATAGTTTCAACCTGTAAAATGCTGTGACGGCGCAAAAAGAGAATCTGCCCCACACACAGGCCCAGCGTGGTGTCTCAGAGGAGAGGTGGACGCACCCCTATTCCTCGAGCGAGAGCACTTCTGTCTCACTCCATAGCACCCAATTCAAGTAATTTGAATTTCCAAACACCCCGCAGAGCCTTTGGTGATGCCTAAAAATAGCTGGTTTGAATTCTCCTCGGGCAGTTAGGTTCTTTCTGTAATTCAGTCTTCTCTGATTACAGCCACTGCTAACAGCTCCCAGCTCACCTCCTTTCCCTCCTGGCTGGCATCTTTAATGCCGTTGAGCTTGGCCTAACTTACTCCCAAGGGGGCTGGCCTCCTTCAAACCAAACAGAATTCTTCCACACCTGCCTTGGAGCTGCTGCCTGCTGGAGGTATTTCTCAGAGAGAGTGAGAGAGAGAGAGAGAGTCCCCAGAACATAGAGAGATGAGACTTCAGAGATCTTTGTAGTTGCTCCCCAACTCCTCTTGCTCTGCCCCCACAAAGAGGTTGCTGGACAGTCGCTCTATTCACCTCTTACAATAACAGTCCATGCTGCTGAGGTCATGCTCCAGCCAACTGGTCTGACAAAGCAGAGCTGACGTGGTCAGAATGGGGGCAAGGGCTGTTGTGATTCTCTCCCAGACTGGTGGTGGTCCCTGAGAGGGGTTCTGGGAAGTGAGGCGCTGAGCATGCAGTCTCTGGCACCTCGCCTTGTCGGAATGGGGCCCACTTGTCCTGAAGAATGAGGAAACTAGGGCTTGTGTGGGGGTAAGTTGGGTCTTGGCCTAACCTGGTCCCCATGAGCCGGGGACCCAGAAAAGATTAAGACCTGCTCATCTTGGGACCGCTGCCTGCGACCAGGAGAGAGCCAGTCTCTGTGCAAGGTGACGTGGAGATCAGGGCCGCGCTGCCCCTCAGCAGTGGGGCTATAGTGATGGTCGTTACTGTTGTTCCCACAATTACTCCCCCCGGATCTTGTACTGCACACCTCCAGGGCGACATTCCCAGCCTACAGACTGGGGATTGTAGTGGGTCCCAACTCCATGTGGGATTCCCCCCCAGGCAGAAAAGACTCAGACCCGAACCTTTACGGTGGCTGCCCCATGCTTCCTGGGACATGAGGTCAGATGTTGCTCACATAAAACTGGGGAGTAGCCAGCAGACAGAAACAGCCTCCAGAGTGCTCCCCCAATCTGGAGCTGTCCTCCCTCCCTTTCCGCTAGACATGGGGGAGCCCCCTGCAAATCCATCAGTGTCCCCCCAAAAGCTGAACGGGCTGGACAGAAGGAAGACACCCCTCTGGCAGGTTTACGGATCTGGGACCAGACTTCTCAGTCTGTCCCCTAACAGCCCACACTGCCCACCAGAGAGCCCCCAGCCTCCACTGGCCCTTTAAGGCTGTTAAGCTCTCACCTGATTTTGTATTCAGGACCTGGGTTCTGCCTCCTTTATAAGCTGAGGTCAGGGACTCATTAGCAGATGCTTAAATGTCAAAGGGAGACCAGGCTGGGCTAAGCCAGGCCCACAGTTCTCCCTTCCTCTTCCCAGCCTTGCCTTCTGCCCTCTCAGGGCCAGGCTGATGGGGGAAATCCCTGGCAGAGATGCCAGGCTGGGGCCCCTCTGTGCCCCTCGCCCAGGGAGGTTGAGGAGACGGACGGATGGACAGGCCAGAGGCGCTTGTCTTGCTGCCCTTCACACTGCTCAGCTCACAAGGCTCGTCTCTGGCCCCTGTGGGGCAGGGCACTCCCTCATCATGGCCTGGAGAGGAAGTTGCCCCACAAGGTCGGGGCAGGATGGAGATGCCAGAGGCACCCTGCCGGGATGCTGTCCACTTGACAGGGTACAGCTGCGTCCAAGGAGAAGCTGAGCTGACTGGAACTCACACTCTAGACTAGGTCTAGACGGGAGCCCCTGGCCAGGGCAGCTCAGCTTCCGCTGGGGCCCGGCTGCACAGCCACTACTGGAAACCCTGGCTCCCCCCCGACCCCCAAAGGCTGTGCACTTGCTGTTGTGTCCCACCCCAAGGAGCCTGAGAGAGGCCCCTAGAGGGCAGAGGCCGTGGCCAGACTCTGGGGAGTGTCTGACCTCCTGGCTCTCAGCTCCAGGGAAGGTGCCGTGACTTCCGCCTCCTGGGAAGACACCCCGGCCAGACAGTCTTCAGCAGATGCCCGGCATCCCCTCTTCTTTCTGTGCCTGGCAAGGCTTTTCAGAGCCAGGTGCTGGGTCTCGAGGGGTTGTGGAGAAATTCCCAGCCTGGAGGGTAGGTGAGGGTCATGGGGAGCCCCTGTCTCTGTCCCATGGTTGCCAGGCAACCCAGTGAGCCCCACCCCCCCACTCCCTGTTAGGTTTGCTGGCCATCAGCAATGAGGGATTCAAGGCGTGCCTATGGGGTGCACTCTGAGTCACCCCTGGCAATGCCGGGAACCATAGGTGGTGCCAGGGACTAAGTGCAGGTCGCATGCACGCAGGACACATGCCCTAGCCACTGCGCTATCTCTCTAGAACCATACTTTTAGCTGGTTAAACTTGTCTTCGTTACATACAAATATATGTCACTGTACAAAGAATTCCAAACCCTACCAAGAGTTGGAAATGAAAGCCCGGTAGCATTCTACGCTTTAAAACATTCATCACAATACAATGGCAGATCATGTTACCTCAATTATTTAAAAATCGGAAGTAAGAATGGCTATATAATTCTGTCCTGTCAGAATTCTCCAAACAGAACCAGCAGAATATATGGATATCGATGATTCTATCGTGGTGATAACTGGCCGTAGAGGAAGAGTGATGTAATGATCGTGTTAGCGTAATGCTGGTGACTGCTAGTGCATTAGAAGATTTATTGGTGTTGGTTTCTGCCACGCTGACAAGCTGAATGACACCCAGGGGCCCCACCACAGTCTGGGACTCTGAGCAGGAGGTAACTCTGTGGTAGGGCCATTTCCTTCTTTCCTGTGGCACACCAGGCCGTGTTTTCTTGCTTCGAACAAGGCTCAGCCACATTATTTATTTATTTATTTTGCTTTTTTGGGTCACAACCAGCGATGCTCAGGGGTTTTTCCTGGCTCTGCACTCAGGAATTACTCCTGGTGGTGCTCAGGGGATCATATGGGATGCCGGGGATTGAACCCGAGCCGGCATGGGCTGGCCGCGTGCAAGGCAAACGCCCTACCCGCTGGACTATCGCTCTGGCCCCTCAGCCACATTTTTGATGGAAACTTCTCTGCATCAGTAAAGCTGGTCAATGCCAACTCCCCAGACTTTCCTTTGTTTGGGGGGTCACACCTGGCAATATTCAGGGGTTCCTCCTGGCTCTGCACTCAGGAATCAATCCTGGTGGTACTCCGACAGCCATATGTGATGCTGGGGATTGAACCCAAGTTGGCCGTGGTGCAAAGCAAGTACCTTACCCGCCTTCCTGACTCTCCGGCCCCAATCCTCAAACTTTTCTGACAAACCCAAGAACTAGTGCTTGTCCTAATTGGGCTTCCTGCATCTTGCCAGGTGGACCCAAGACCAACCATAGTGCCTGCTTCTCCAAGAGCACCACGGAGCCCCCTGTTAGCCCATGGCACTCCATGTAGATAGGTTCTGAGAGATCATCTTGACATTTTCCAACATGTTTTTATTGTTGTTGTTTTGTTTTTGCCTTTTGGGGCCACACCCAGCGACGTTCAGGGGTTATTCCCTAGCTCTGCACTTAAGAATCCGTCTTGATGTAGCTCGGGGTGGGGTGCTGGGGATCGAACCCCGGGTCAGCTGTATGTAAGGCAAATGCCCTCCCCCTCTGTACTATCACTCCAGCCCCCATTTTCCAACATCTGTAGTTTAATGTTCTCAGTTCTCACTGGGCACATACCATGAATTCGCCCTTGTCTATAGATTAAGCTTCAACACTATTTTTTTTTATTTTATTTTTTTATTACACCACCATGTGATATACAATTACAAAGATGTTCATGTTTGGGTTTCCGTCATACAGTGTTCCAGCACCCATCCCTCCACCAGTGCCCATCTCCCACCACCAATGTCCCCACTTCCCTCCCCCTCCCCTAGCCTGCCTCTATGGCAAGTTCTTTATCTCTTCTCTCTCTCTCTTTCTCTCTTCTACTCATTGTGGATTGCATTACATACATTTAGAGATTATCATGTATATCTTTTTCCTATATTCAATGCTCAGTTCTAGGCTGGTATTATCACTTTTGACAAATATTAGCACACTGTTCCCTTCTCTGTCTCACCTAACCACTGATTCCCACATGTTTGTGGTAGATTCCACCTTTTTTTTTTAATTGAAAGATGCTCATATAGATCTTTGGTTCTACAGTGTTCCAACACGCACCCTCCGCCCAAAACCATCTCCCATCACCAATGTCCCCACCTCCCTCCCCCTCCCGCACCTCAACCATTTGGCGGGTTCTGTATGTCATTTCTTTCCTCTTTATATCTCGTTCCCAAAAAAAACTTTCCTGCTCTTCGTGGAATGCAGTACACTAAAAGACACTACTGTTTCGCTTATTTTAGTGAACCGCACGGCCAAGCAACCTGGGCCTCGAACTGGCCCTGCTCTGCTGATCTGGTCGTGAGGCAGTTTCCCAGCGTCCGGACAGCAAAAATGGTGGCTAGTGTGATGGGCGAGTCCCATCCGGCTGCTTCCGGGACCCCCAGAGGCTGCGGGCCCACTCCCAAAACCCATCTGTCCTCCTCGGGTTCCATGGTCAGCTAGGCCGGCGCGAGCCGAGCGCCAGCCTCCCCAGCCGTCCGCGGAGGCCCTGTATGCTGGCCCGCGTGCAGCTCCCGGGCAGGACCAACTTCAACATTATTTTGGGGGACCCCCCCCAGGCACTTCTCATGGGGCCCTCCCAGCAGTGCCAGCCGGGCCCTGTGGCCTCATGCTCAGGGATCTCCTAAGCCACACTGGACAGTGCTCAGGGGGTGGTGCCAGGGATGGAGGCAGATCCCAAGTGCCCCTAGCCCTGGTACAGGCTCCCCAACACCCCGCACCCCTGCTCTGATGCACAGACCCCCCAGCGCCCTGTGTCCAGCTTGCCCAGAGCTTCAATGCAGCCCTTCTGTGGCTTGTCAGTCAATGCAAGTAAGGCGGCAGTGTGTCCATGGTTCGAGCCAGCCCCCTTTCCTTCAAGTGGGGTCACTCTAGGAGCAATTCACCGTCCAGGCTGAAAGTGTGGTCAGCTCTGACCCATTCTCCCCCACTCCCCAAGTGCCCGCCCCTGAGCACAGCCTCTGAAACACGCATCCAGTGGGGGCGGCCGAGGAGGCTTCCCAAGCTGGTGGCGGGGCTGTGTTTGGGAGGGGAGGCGGGCCCTGCAGGCTGTCCCGTGCAACTCAGAGGGCCCTGGCTGCTGCCTGTCCCTGCTAACACCAGGGAATGCGGAGGACGGCCCTGGGCCCTTTGCTTCCCCTGCACCTGTCCCCAAATGTCCAGCCTTCTGGTCGGGTGTAGAGCATCCCCTGAGCTGCACAGGGACTCCAAGGAAGCAAGACCCAAGCCTCTTGGTGTAGAAAAGGGGGACATAAAGGAGGGGGCAGGGGTGCTGTCAGAGGCCTGGGCTGCTGGCAGACAGGCCGGCTTGGGTTCCCCATTAGTCTCCTTCTTGGCTAACTGGGGGCCCTGGGCAGGACTTAGGCCTTCTCTGACATTCAGCCTAAACCCTCCCCCTCTGATGCCCTGTTTTTCTCTCTGGTTCTCTAGATGGAAGTGCTGTCTTTCGTAGGGTGCTTCCGGAGGCCCGACAACCTGTCCCTGGCCTTGCCCGTGACCGTGGCCATGCTCAACATGTCCGTGGACAAGTGTGTTGACCTCTGCACCGAGAAGGTGAGCCTGGGACCCTGCTTTGGGAGCCCAGGGAGGGAGTGTGCCCTCACGCTTGGCGGGAGAGGGTCTGACTCAGCCCAGACCATGGGGCGTTCCTATGATTGGGGGAAACTCAACCCAGACCATGGGGCGTTCCTATGATGGGGGGAAACTCAGCCCAGACCATGGGGCGTTTCCGTGATGGAGAGGAAACTCAGCCCAGAACATGGGGCATTCCTGGTGATGGGGGGAGCAAATTGAACACTTGAATGGACCCCAGAGTTCAGTATTCTGCGGGTCTGGGTCTCCCTCATAGGGGGTTTGTTTCCCTCTGTTGCTGAAAGCTTATGAGGGGAGGGCACGTGGAATGGCACCAGGGGCTTCTGAGCAGCTGATGCCCCGGCAAGGTTTCCTGACCAGCCTGTGGCAGCGGGAGGGTCCCTATCCTAGCAGGGTCTAGAGTGGGTCTCAGGTCTCTGTCAGACTTCAGGGGGTCACCATGGTGATCCCCGGGCTTGAGGAAGACAGGAAGACGCCACTGTGACCGTTTTCTTCCCAATCCTCCAAGAAGGAGAAACCGCTGCTTAGCACTAAAGCGTCTTTATCTCCTTCACCCCTTCCACCAGCCGCCCCTTTTGCAAGGACGTTGGGGACCCTCAGCATCCCTGGCACAGTGTGTTTCCAGCTGAGCATGTTTGTTTCCTCCCTCGCACATTTATGTGCAGAAGAGACAGGGAGGGACGTGTTGCACCCCACAGTACTGAGGGGGCGATGCCAAATTGGCTTTGAAGTGGGAGCTTCTGAAGGCCAGTTGACTTCAAAGAGATGGTTCAGTAACTTAAGCACGAGAGGCCATAGACAGAGTGACCCAGGAGGCTGGAGTCGTTTGCTTGGATTGCAGGTGTTGGTCGCCTCGCCGATATACATGTATCAGGGAGCTGACTGTTCCTGGAGTCTTTTTCCCCTAGTTATTTTTTTATTTACTTTCAAAGGAGCTGTTTTAAAATTAGATGCAAGTTCCACATTTTAGGATGAAGGCCGTTTCGCCCCCTGGCACTGCAGAGCAAATTGCTGACATTATGCCATTATCCTTGTTCCTTTGTGATTTTCTACCACGGCTGTTCTTTATCATTTCCATAATTATCAATAACATTTGCAAGCAGAGCATCAACCCTGGGGCCAGAGAGAATTCAAAGGGGGCGGGGTTGTCTTGCTTGAAGCTGACCCTGGTTTGATCCCAGGGACACCATGGGATTCCCCACAATCACCTCCTGGAGTGATCCTAAGGGCAGACCAGGAGTAAGGCTGAGCCTCACTGGGTACAACCCAAAACCCTTGACAACGCCCCATCACAACCCATCAACGCCTCTCATCTGTGTGATCACAATCATGTCAAGTTTTCTTCTTTTTTTTTTTTTGCTTTTTGGGTCACACCCGGCGATGCTCAGGGGTGATAGCCAACAGGCATTTGTTTATACAGGCCGAGAAGCCATACAGTGCCTGTTACACTCCATGAAGCAGAGTCCAGAAGTTGCATGCACAGAAGAGTGGTCCAGGTGGCTTTGACGAATGAAGTTCAGGGAACTCCCGGTTGGGAGTGTGACGGAGGAGGGGGCGTAGGGAGGTGAACGTGGCTCTGCCTGAGAGGGTCTGTGACCCTCTCCCTGTCTCTCGCCACCCCCAGGAGTACCCGCTGGCGGCCCTGGCAGGGACCGCCTGCCACTGTGGGTTTCCCACCACGCGGCTTCCCCCTGCACGACAGGGAGGACGAGCAGTTCTGCGCCCAGAAGTGCAGCGCCGAGGAGTTTGAGAGCTGCGGGACGCCCGTTACTTCATCGTCTACCAGACGCAGGTCCAGGGTGAGTCAGTTCCTCCAAGGAGCCGCTGTTCTGGGCAGGCAGGGTGGGGCTTGGTGACTCTCCCTTGGGGCCCCACCCCGTGAGCTCCATGCGGCTCTACTACGCCGTGGCATGGGGGCACCCCAGTGGGGAGGAGAGACCTGGGCCTTCACCACTGACCACTGCACGGCCTGGGCCAGCTGCAGACTTAGCCTGGGCCTGGCTTCCCTCCTTCTGTAAAATGAAGTTGTCAGCTGCTGACTTCTAAGAGTCTTTCGATGGGGAAACTCTGTCCCTTTTCCTCTAAGACCCTTCCTTTCTTCAGGTCAGCCATCCCCCTTTCTACTGCCTCTTCCCTTTGCCATAGAACCCACACTTCCTGGTTCCCCTCCAGCTCTCCCCCAGAGGTACCAGTATAATGATAAAATGATGGTGGTGATAGTGACTGTGGTGGTATGAAGGCGGTGGTTGGGTTAATAATGATGGTGGTGATGGTTGTTAGGATGGTGACATGGTACTGATGGTGCTGGTGGTGGAGATGGTGATATCACAATGATGGTGATGAGGATGTTGGTGATTGTGATGATAGTGATGATGATATATAATGGTGATGGTGATAAGGATGATAATGGTAACGACAGTAGTCATGGTGGTGGTGATTGTGGTGATGGTGATGATAATGGTGGTGATGATGACGAGTAGTCATGGTGGTGGTGATGAGGATGTTGGTGATGATGGTGGATGATGATGGTGATGTCAGTAGTCATGGTGGTGATGGTGATGAGTCATGCAGGTGGTGATGATGGTGGTTATTACAGCCATGGTGGTTATGGTCATTGTGGCGGTGATGGGGACAGAGGTAGGGGTGGGTGGTGGTGATTAGAATTCTCAGTGTTGGAGGACAGGTTTAGCTATTCTGGGAGTTTTGTTGTTTTGCCCACTCCCAGCTTAATTTACTTAAGTCAAGGTTCATTCTAATGAGACCTCTCTTCTATGTAAATACTGCTAGAGGGGTGTGGCAGTTACAGAAGTCACCTTGATTGAATAACTTCTGACTTATACATCTACTAAGACTTCTATGTTTTCTAGATTGGGCACAGCTCCTCTTTATACCCACTGCACCCAGCGTGGGACAGTTAGAATTTACCAGGGAGGCTACCACCCTGGCTACGCTGAGACTATAGGAAGACTATAGGAAGGATCATACTAGTTTGCTCTAAGCAGGCGAGAGTGACCCTTTCAGTACACAAGAACAAGATACTCAGAATCACCCTGGTGCAGATAATAATAAGAAGGACCTTGTGGGTACCATCTAGATTACATGAAGCTTATGAAGTTAAGATGTATTACTTTATATCAGCCCTCTCTCTCTCCAGTGTTTTACATAAGAGATAATCTCCTTAGTCCTTGGCATAACCTTTGTTTATACCTGCAATAAGGTGTGGCACTACACTCTGTTTAGAGTTCTTTGTTGACATGCCCCTCCCGGTTGGATTACTTTGGTGTATATAAGGGGCTGACTTGAGGCCCCTTCACCTTTTGCCTTTTGGTTCCTCAGCCTTCAGCTTTTGGCTCCTGCGGCTTTTGGCTTTTGGCCTTTTGCTCCTTCTGGGTAGGACTCAGCTCGGGTGAGATCCTCTCTCTTTGGTGGGAGACTTAGGCTCTTTGTATGGTCTAAGTTCAGACCAGAGCTAAAGTTTGTTCATTATATTGGAGTGCTGTGGAAGAGCTTTTGTACTATTAAAAGCCATTTTTGGAACTGCACCGGACTCGTGAGTTTTCATCTGTTCTCCTGGCTTCCTCGGAGGTAGAAGACAACCTCTGTCCTGACACTGTCGGGACCCCCGCGGATTTCCCGACATCTCAGGACTGTCCTTTGTGCCACTGAGGGTTAACCCTTCCTCTGTATCTCTGTCCTAAGTGCCCTCATCTCTTCCACTAGGTGGAAACCATTTCGCGTGCCCACTTTACAGGGAGGACATTGAGACTCAGGACAAGGGACTTGCCCAAGGTTATGTCATTCATAAAACTAGATGGAAACATTTGCACTCAGTCAAGGCGCCCCCCCTAAAAGATGACCCCATTTGTCCTCTGCCAGACTCCGTCTCATTCACTGAGCACAGGCCCAGAGTGACCATCTAATCAGGCCAGTCCTGTGCTCACCACTGCTGGGAAAGTGGAGCCCTAACATGCTGGGGACTGGTCAGTTACCTACAAGGACACTTTCCTTTGCGCTTTCTGACTGCCACTCATTAGAAAATCTCTGGTGACTGTCCAGGGAACAGCTCTGACCCTTTCCAAGTCTGGAGAACCAGATAGAAAAACCTGTCTGGGCTCACTTTCCTGCCCTCTCCCTGCCCCCGTGGTTAGGGAGGCCGGGCAGCACGTACACACGGCCCGTAGGGGAAGTAGGACCTTCATACAGCCTGCTCCATCCTGCCCAGGGCGGCGGCGTGGCATCTTCCCTGATGCCCAAAGGTGTTGTCAGAGTTGATGACAACTTAATTCAGAGCTGTCCCCTGGGCCAGTTCCTGGAACCTCACGGTCCTCTGAGCACTGCTGGGGTAGCCCCTGAGCACAGAGCCAGGAGTAACGCTTACACACCATCAGGTGGTGGCCCCCAAATGATAAGCAGGATCTAAAGAAACTTCCTTTGATGCGAAGAACACATCGGTCTTTCTAGAGTGGGTTTTAGCCCCCAGACACTGTTTGGAGTTTGTTTCCAGGGAAACCAAGAGGCCAGATTCTCCCTCCCTTCCTCCCAACATTTTATCATAAAAGAAATGAGAAAACCTCCTGGAAGAAAATGGAATGACTCAGACTGTACCAAGCACGGTTTTCACTTCACCTTTTCTTTATTCTAGGTCTCTCGTTTGTCCTGGTTGTGTACTGGGGGTCAGCGCTTGGCCGTCCGGGTGGCCCCTTGATCCTCCAGCACCCAGGAGGGTAGCAGGGTGGGAAGCAGGAGCCTGGAGTCCTCAGGGCTGGGAGGCTGAGTTGAAAGTCTTGGATGTGGTGTAGACAGATCACATGTTAGGGTTCTGCTTTGGAAAAAAAGCATGGGGCTAGTGTGAGGTAGTACTGACTGCGCCAGGGGAAATTTAGGCTGGGGAGAGAGCTGGTACCTCCCCCCAGCATGATCTGGCCTCATTCTTTTCACCCATGGTCTCCCAACCTCTTCCATCAATCTAGGGCAGCACGGGAACACAATGTTTTCCCATTTTACAAATGGGGAAACTGAGACTTGCAAGATTCCTGTCAAGTGCTAGGATGCAGGTTTGCATGTGACAGCAATGGCTTTGTTTTGGGGGTCACACCTAGCAATGCTCAGGGGTTGCTCCTGGCTCTGCTCTCAGGAATTATTCCTGGCAGTGCTTGGGGGACCCTATGGAATGCCAGGGATCAAACCCAGTTTGGTCACATGCAAGGCAAGCGCTCCTTGATGTACTATTGCTCCAGCCCCAGAGGTGACAGCGATGGGACAGGTGCCACCACCTGACCTGTCTGTGTGTGACTTTGCAGACAATCGCTGCATGGACCGACGGTTCCTCCCCACCAAGTCCAAGCAGCTCATTGCTCTGGCCAGCTTCCCAGGCGCCGCAACACGTGGGCCCGCCACCTCATCGAGCTGGCCACTGGCTTCTACACAGGCAGCTACTACTTCGATGGCTCTCTACAACAAAGGTGAGGTGGTGGCAACAGGGCCAGAGAGATGGGTCAGCTGGTATAGCGCTTGCCTGGCACACAGTCAACCTGGAGTCAGTCCCAAATGTACAGCCATAGACTGGGCAGTGGGGTGTAGCCACCACCGTAAGGACCTTCCAGCAGCCCCTGCCAGACCCTCTTGGATGGCCACTGGCCCACTCACCAGGGCAACAGTGCTACCTTCCTCTGTGGCTCTGCTTAATGTAGATTCTCAAAGCTAAGAAAACTCACTTTTTTTTAAATCATTGTGCAGGTCGCAGAGCAGGTGCTCCTGAAACATGGCCTTGGGGACTGGGTGAGGGAAGGCTGGCAGGCCTGAGGATATCTGGGGTGCCCCGCTGGGATGGGGGAGGAACCTCTTGACTGGGGCTCACTCGCCCCTTCCCGCCCTGTGGAAAGGGTTCAAAGGTGAGCGGGACCACTGGCGCAGCGGAAGGACCATCTGCATCAAGACACACGAGAGTGGCCAGAAGGAGATCGAGGCCTTCGACGCCGCCATCCTGCTCATCCGGAACCCCTACAAGGCGCTCATGGCCGAAGTTCAACCGCAAGTACGGCGGCCACATTGGCTTTGCGGCCCACGCCGCACTGGAAGGGCAAAGGTACGGCAGGGGAGGGCCGGGTGGCCTCAGGGTACAGGGGCTGCCGGGCCGGGCCAGGGTACCCCTAGAAGGTAATCTTGAGGGGGCACCAGGGTTTGCTGGCTGCTAAACAGGTGTGTGCTATACACACAGAGGCACACACAAAGACACACACGTATACAGATACACACACAGATAGAGACATAGACACATACAGAGAAGCACACTAAAACATCATCATAGACACATTCCTATACACAATCACAAACATACAGAGACACACACAGACACACAAACACACACTTTGAGGCTCTGGTGTGTAGAGGTTAAGCACACACATGCTCCAGACCAGTATTTCTGGGTTCGGGTCCCAGCTTTTCCCCTCCTTGATTCATTTTCACCTCCTTGATCTTAGCTGACCCCATCCTTAAATTGTGGGGGTGTAATAATGTGAGGGAAAGATCTAGAAAATTAACCTTTTCAGGTCACGCAGTAGGGACCAGAGTGAAGGTACAGCGTGGAGGGCGTTTGCTTGGTCCGCCAGGTTTGATCCCCAGCACCCCATATGGTCCCCAAGCCCCACCAGAAGTGATCCATGAGCACAGAGCCAGGAGTCAGCCCTGAGCACCACCGAGTGTGGCCCAAATCCAAAAACATTCAAAATAAATAAAACTACTCGGTTGAGACTGGAGAGAGAAGGCAGGACTCTGGGCTCGGTGCGGCGAGGCCAGCCAATCCCCAGGACTTCACCGTCCTGAGGGGCACTGAGGGGTCCTCCAAGCTCACATCACGATCCTCGGGTGTCTCCCACCTCCACCCTCTGCTCTGCCCACCTGATGGACCGAGTGGGTCACCGACTCATCAGCCGTCCACTGTCAACGGTGACATCATTGGACAGCCCCAGGGCTGTCCTCATTCAGGAAGTTTCTAGTGTATTCTAGCAACTCTCTGTCCCTCCTCCTGCCCATCTCCCTCTCTCTTAGTGGGGACTAGGGCTCAGACACGTGGTGATATTTGTGCCCTTGGTCCCAAGAGATTTGCCATTGTTATTTGCAGAGTCAGAGTAACCCCCGGACTGGGTCTATGGCTGCCCTCATCAGGAGGTTATTGTTAATCTCGGGAAGGGCTGAGAGGTCACTCAGCTCGGCGGTCCTGAGTCCTGCTTGCATCTCGGAACCCCGGGGACCTGGGAGGTGGAGCTACTCGCGCCCAAGCCACGGGCCAGACACCACCTGGAGCTGAGCCCAGACATCTGCAAAAGCAGGTTCCCGGCAGTGCTGAGAGCCAGGAACTTGTCTCTGTGCATGGGGAAACTGAGGCCCAGAGAGATGCAGGCACCTGCCAAGGTTATTGGGTACGAGGTGGTAGGGCTGGATCCCAGCACTGCACCGCCCAGCTGCCCCAGGGAAGGAGATTGGGGCAGGGACGGGACTTAGCGCTTCCCGCTGAGTGGAAGCTAGGGGCGTTCCGTCACATGGGGAATCCGCCCCGGAAGGCAGGGTCCTCTGCGCCTCCAGTCCAGGCTTGCTCTTACCTTGCGGGAGAACTTCAGGTGTGCACAGGTCTCTCTTCTTCTGACTCCTGGTCCTTATTCATGACCCCAGTAACCTTCAGCCCAGAGGGAAGGAGCATCCAAACAGCCTGAGTCAGGCTGTGAGAGAAGGGTGTGGGAGGGATCAAGGAAGGAGACACATATCTCCTATGGGTGGGGGGTTCTGTGGGGCTGAACAGGGGTGGGGAGCAGCTGGCCATCACTCTTCAGCCCCTTCCAGGCCTGGCCCCCTAAGGAGCCCATCCGCCCACCCCATTTCCTTCCCTAGGCATTAGCATACGTCCTGGCTGGGGGGTGGGTGGGGATGTGTTCCAAAAGGCATCCCCAGCTACACCCCCACCAAAAGGAAATGCTAGGACAGGACGGAGCTGTCTGCTTTCATCCCCCCCACATTAATCCCACTTTCTTTTTTGGGGGTCACACCCAGCGACCCTCAGGGCTTGCTCGGGGACCATATGGGATGCCAGGGATCGAACCCAGGTAGGCCACATGCAAGGCAAACACCCTCCCCGCTGTGCTCTGCTCCAGGGAACCCCGCTTTTAATCCCTGCAGCTCCGTGTGGCCATAGAGAAGCACATCTCAGGTCCCACCCAAGGTCACTGCATCCAAATGTGCATTTTAATCAGATTCCCCAGAAAGTCCAAGAGTTGTTGCTGTAGCGCCCCATTGGCCCAGAATGTCCCACCCATACCCAGTTACACACACACATACAACCACACACACACTCTTTGGGTTCCAGAACGTTAATTTTACAATCTCCCTGGAGTGGGTCCAAAGCAAAGTTTTATGTGAAATGATTACACAAGGTGAATTGTCCTGGTTCTGTTTAATGAAACAGAGGCTGTATTTAATGATTCTCCGGGGAATTAAGTGCAGTTCAGCTATTAATCAGGCCGAGGCCTCCTGTGGCAGGAAGAGAGGGCGAGTCACGGTCTGTGAGTCTGTGTGCGTGTGTGTCTGCATTAGGAGTGTGTGTGTTTGTGTATGTGGAGTATGTATGTATGCGCATGTGTGCATGCAGAGTGCATGTGTGTTTCTGTATGCAGAGTGCATGTATGTGTTTGTACATGCAGAGTGTATGTGTGCATGTGTGTGTACGTATGTGTGTGGGCCGTCTCAAGCAGAAAACGTCCTCACCGCAGGCAGACAGGCAGACACAGTTTCCTGGGCTCCTTAAGAACGTTTGTTTTTGTTCCTCTCCCCAAGAAGCATGAGGACAACCCATGGCAGCTGAATCCACCCAGAGCTTGTGTAGTTTGTGTTGGAGGGAAGCTCTGGCCAGCATGGGGGGGCTCTGGGGGGTCACGGGGATGCTGCCCTAATTGATTACCTCCCAGGCCCCGTCCACCCCAGCATTCCTTCAGGCCAGCTCTGTCCACTTGTCCACGAGGTGGGTTGCAGCATGGCCAGGTCCACAGATGAACACACACACACACACACACACACACACACACACTCCGAATGCACATGCACGCACACAGACTCACAGACCGTGGCTCGCCCTCTCTTCCTGCCACAGGAGGCCTCAGCCTGACTAATAGCTGAACTGCTCTTAATTCTTCCCCTGTGCAGGGAGCAGCAGCCTGGCAGCGTGAGTCCCTGTGGCGCCTGTGTCTGTGGCTGCACCCAGAGGGGACGGGCAGGAAGTAGACCAGGGTGTGGGGCCAGGCTCCTTCTGGGGTACTCAGAGCTTGCACCCGGGGATACCACCTGGGGCTGATCCTCCCAGATGAGCTGTGGGCTCTGCCAACATCACACACCCACGTCACAGTGGGTGCTCAGGCAGCAGAGACCCCCGGCGGGTGCTCAGGCAGCAGAGACCCCGGCGGGTGCTCAGGCAGCAGAGACCCCGGCGGGTGCTCAGGCAGCAGAGACCCCCGCTCTGCTTCTCACTGCCGGGCGTCTGTCCCAGGGCGGCTGGGCTGGCCAAGATGCCAGATCACCTCAAGGTGAGGGACATCCTCTGGGGACCTGCCCAAATCCACATTCCTTGTCCCTGCCCCCCTACCTTCCCCTCCCCATGCTGCAACTTTTCTCTAGCGCTGACTGGGAACCAGCAGGGTCTGAGTGTTACTGGGTGACCCAGTGCCATCTCCCTCCTCGAAGCCTGGGGGGAGGGGGAAACAGACAGTCATTCAAAACACTAAGGATGTTCTGGGGTGCTCAGAAGTGGGAAACAAACAAAAACTACAGCAGGAACAAAACTCAGACTCTACATAAGCTGCATTTTCCAATCACTCAGATACATCTGCTATTAACCCATTATATCAGTGTGGGCCCAATTAGCCAGATATATTGTCAATAGTCTATTTTAAAATTAAAAGAATAAAAGCTGGGGCTGGAGCGATAGCCCAGCGGGTAGGGCGTTTGCCTTGCACGTGGCCAGCCCATGCCGGCCCGGGTTCGATCCCCGGCATCCCATATGGTCCCCCGAGCACTGCCAGGAGTAATTCCTGAGTGCAGAGCCAGGAGTAACCCCTGAGCATCGCCGGTGTGACCCAAAAAGCAAAAAAAAAAAAAAAAAAAAAGAATAAAAAGCTACTGCCGTAAATATTTACCAAACAGCCTGAGAACAAAATCATCACCGCCATGCCTGTAACCAGTGTTTATTAAGAGCCCACTGGCCACAGCACCGGCTGCATTTCCTCCTGGCTCCGCTTCCTCGTTCTCTCAGAGAGGATGTTACTACCCTGGATGGTGGTTACTGCACACAGGAACTGTGACTGCACAGGGCAACCTGGTGGTTAAAAGCCCAGACACCGAGTCAGTCTGACAGAACTCAACCCCTGCTCTGCTAACCATTAGCTGTGTGGCCTTGAGCAAATGCCTTACCCTCCCTGTGCCTCCTCTTCTGTTAAGTGAGATGATGATTAGGTCTGATTTCACGGGGAGGGATAAGTGGAGTCAATAACTAAATATATGGGTATTTGGTCTGTGGGCCACACTCACAAGTTGTGCTCAGGGATGACTCCTGGCTCTGTGCTTGGGATCACTCCTGGTAGTGCTCAGAGGACCATACAGGGTGCCAGGGATTGAACCCGGGTCAGCCATATGCAGGCAAGCTCCTTACCTGCTGGACTATCTCTTTTGCCCCCTAATAAATATTTTTATGTCGCATAACACAATAACAAGCTGTGAGGCTGTGCCTGGCAGGTGGAAGTCCTGAGAAATGTTAGTGCTAACCCAGCCCTCAGGGAAGAAAGGACAGGAATGTTCCAGGCAGGTGCCCCAGAGCTGGAGCACGGGCCTTGCACGGTCCCTGACAGCCCCACGCTTGCCCAGCACCAGAGTGCCTGGCCTTGGTGGACCCGGAGCAGAAGCAGCAGCCTTGGTGTGAGGGACCCAGCAAGCCCAGTGACCTTGAGGTCACCATTATGGTAAATGATGCTGCCCGTGGCCACTATGTAACTGACGCAGAGCCTGTGCCTGTTCCACAGAGTGGCCGGAGTTTCAGCGGAACTATGCCCCGTGGTGGGCCACCCACACGCTGGACTGGCTCAAGTTTGGCAAGAAGGTGCTGGTGGTTCATTTTGAGGACCTGAAGCAGGACCTGTTCGTCCAGCTGGGCCGCATGGTCAGCCTGCTGGGCGCCGCCGCCCGGGAGGACCGGCTGCTCTGCGTGGAGAGCCAGAAGGATGGCAACTTCAAACGCCGGGGCTGCGGAAGCTGGAGTATGACCCCTACACGGCCGACATGCAGAAGGCCATCTCAGCCTACATCAAGATGGTGGACGCGCGCTCGGGAAGGAACCTCACAGGGGTCCCCGACAACTACTACCCCAGATGATGCGTCCAGTGGGGGGTGGCCAGAGTCCTCACAAGCTAGGCCCCTCCCAGCCCTCCGATCTTTGCTCTCTTGGGTCTGGAGGCCATCTCTGGGCTGCTTCTGCCTTCACTGAGTTTCCTGCATGACAACAGAGACTTGTGGGAAGAGATTGCCCAGAAACACCCCAGCCTCATCCCCATACCCCCTTGGAGAGGGAGAGGGCCACCAGTTTGTTGGAGTGGGGAAGCTCCAGCCACACAGAGCCTGTTATGTCTCCAGTGGCCCTGCCCATACCACTCTGGTGGCACTTGTGGAGGGAGGGCCCCAGGGTGTCCCTGAGTCATGCTAAGTGACCTCCACTGGGGTGGGGAGGGGGCTTGAGTGAAAGCTAAAGACACTGTTGCTTTAAAAAGTGGTCCCGGATCCCCTGTCCCACGGCTGAGCTTTTAAGGCCTCCCTTTGTCCTCCCTCGGCAAAGTGCTGGCACCGAGGGTGATCCTGGACACCTGCAGTCTGAAGAGAGATCAGAGGGCTGCCTCCCTGTGGCCCTGAGTTTCGGACATTCCAGGCACGGGAGGACAGTGGTGCTCACATGGGGTCTCCGGCATCATGAGCCCACCCCCAGGCCACACTGCTCCTGAGAAGAAATTCTGCTGGCCTTGTCCCCTCTCAGACTAAGATTCTGCCTGGCCATGGCCTGGACCTTAGGGTCCAGGGGGCTCAGGTTACCCCAGGCTGGTGCCTGAAGGCCATATGCAGATTCATAGCAAGAGTGAGAGTCTCAACAGCATTGTGGCATGTGCCACCCAGATTTGACACAGCCTTTCTCGGGCGCCTCCCTGGGGCCCCTCTATGCTCCTGGCATGGGGGTCCAGTGCATCAAGCTATGAACTCTCAACCCCTAGTCGAGCCCCACTACCCATCTACTGCAGCATCAGCAGTTGGACGGGGGATGGGGTGGCCCTTCATGTCCATACATTTCCTGCTCTCTAGCCCAGACATCAGACCAAAGGATTCCCAAGGACCAGAGCCCCTACCATCTCTCTCAGAAAGCGTCCAGCCAGGACTTCTGCTCCTCCCACCTGTGTTGCTTTGCCACCACCCGCCCACACACACCTCCCCTTCCCCCACATAGATGCAAAAGCCATAGGTCACAACTCTTTGCTGTTCTGTCTGGAGCAGCCCTCCCAAACATTCGCGCTGAAGCCTTGGGGTGCAGGTGAATGATCATTCCCAAATAGCCAAGAGACTCTGGAGAAGAGATGTGTGTAAAGAGATATATTTTTTTAAGAGGAATATGACTAATCCATTCCCACCCCTGGGAACCCGCAGTGCAAAGAGAAGGCTCAGGAGTGGGGGTTGTGGCTTCCTTTCTGGGACCCCCTCAGCTGGAGGCAAGGGGCTGCTCCAGGGCAGGGGGGAACTCTGAATGTATTTTGTACCGTGTCCCACCCCCTGCCGCCCCAGGCAACTTTCTAGGCTTCTCTCTCCCAGGAGAGGTTTTGGCCTCCCTCCCACGGGAGGTCCCTCTCTCCGGGAGACCTGGCCCAACACCTGGGCTCATTCTTGGCTGGGGTCACTTCCAGACCACAGTCCTGTCTCTGTCTCTCTCTGAAGATTCCTCAGGTCAACACCATCATTAAAATCAAGTTTTGTTGATAATTTAACCCTGTGGCAGAGTGTTATGTTGGGTGAGTTCACACTACGATGCTTTTCTGTGTGGATGAGCCTCAGTTTACCCTGTGTGTGATAGAATGTCCTATGGCATGCATCTGTTTTCATATCTGGAACTGTCACAACTGCCAAGACCTGTGTGTCCAGCTGCCCTCTGTGCCCCTTCGTGTCCCATCTCTGACAGGGATGAGGGTTCCTAGGTGCAGAGTCGCACCAGCGGGAGGCACGTGTGGCCGTGGTCCCTGATAACAGTGGAGGGCCAACAAACATTAGTATTTTGCCCTTTTGGTGACCTGGGGGAAGGCTAAGAGGATTCTAGGAGAGTGGACATGTCTTGAAATGGCTGGTGAAGGGCCAGTGGGGGTTGGGAGGTCTTGTGCTATATGTGAGTGTGGGGGAGTCTCTGAGTGTGGGGGTTTTGCACTTGGGTTGTGGAGAGGTGTCAGTGGAAGGCTGAAGGGTCAGGAGAGCTGGGGCCGGAGTGATAGCCCAGCGGGTAGAGCGTTTGCCTTGCACGCAGCCGGCCTGTGCTGGCCTGGGTTCAATCCCGGCATCCCATATGGTCCCACGAGCACTGCCAGGAGTGATTTCTGAGTGCAGAGCCAGGGAAACCCCTGAGCATTGCCGGGTGTGACCCCAAAAAGAAAAAAAAAAGGAGAGCAGCCCTAAGGGTACATGGGGAAATCAGTGTCCCCCTCAGAAGGAGAGAGAGCTCAGAAGGACAGGTGTATCCTTTCTATCCTGTCCTGGGCCCCCTGGAGTTTGGGAAGTGAAGGAATTACTAGGATGGCAGGAGCCTCTTAGGGTCTGTCTTGTCTGGGGACGTGTGTCGGCTCCCAAAAAGTCTTCTGAGATGACCATCCGGGCCCCAAGCTAACCTCTAACCCCGGTCTGAAGCCAGGCCTTGGTGACAAGCTGAGCCCCAATGCAGCGGCTTCCCCTGGGTCCCAGGGAAACTCCCATCCTGATCACAGGCTGAGCCCATGCCATCCACAGTCCTGTTCCCGTCCACACCACTGATGCCTCGTTGCCTGCTGAGTCTGCACCATCTCGAGGCCCCACTGCACATGTACAGAACCCTGCCTGCCCCAAGGTACAGAACCCTGCCTGCCCCGAGTACAGAACCCTGCCTGCCCCGAGTACAGAACCCTGCCTGCCTGCCCCAAGTGGGTGGAGCGCATGGGGTACCGAGGCCCACTTGGGTGACACAGCCCTGGCCTCCGGCACTCAGCCCACTCCTCATCAGGCCTGCCTTGACCCTGGTCCCAGGCTGAACCTGCATTAACATGCCCATTTCCCATCACCTCTAAGCCGGAACCCAGCCCGGCTCCTGGACAAGACATGGCAGGAGCCTTGGGGGCCTCCTCCCGGGATCTCACAGATTTGGGATCCTCACCCTACACGACCTCTCTTGGAGTGGGGTCAGATATTTCAGCGGGGCTGACACACGTACCAGCAGCCTCCTCTCTGGCCTTCTCATCAACGCCAGCCACCACTCAATCCGATTTTTGAGATCTCAGACCCCAAAGGGAAGCAAAGTGTTCATTCATTCATTCATTCATTCATTCATTCATTCAACAACTATTTACTGAGTGTCTGGTATGTGCTGGGCACAGCTCCAACTTCTAAGGATTTTAAAAGAACCAAACGGAGCTGGAGAAACAGTACAGCAGGGAGGGCATTTGCCTCACACACGGCCAACCCAGCTTGGATCCTCGATATCCCATATGGTCCCCTAGCACCGCCAGGAGTAATTTCTGAGCACAGAGCCAGGAGTAATCCCTAAACATTGCCGGATATGACCCATAAATAAATAAATAAATAAATAAATAAATAAATAAAGACAGACAGACAGATAGAGCCAAACAGACCCCCAATAACAGTCCCTCAAGAACTATGATATAACCAAGTCCTGAGCTGGGACTTGTAACTGGTCAGAAAGATTTTGGGGAGATGGATGGTGCGGCAGGGAAAGGACTAGAGTCGCCCCCACGAGGCCATTTGGGGCCCCAGGAGTCTCAGAGGCGGACGGCAGAGCTGGACTGGCCAGTGTCCTCTGCACAATGTCCTTCCCAGGTCCCCACCACAGTGGCCACCTCCATCCTACTGTTGCCCTGTGCAGCCGGGTGCTCCCCAGTGTCTCCACCGGCTGCTGCAAGCCTACTCTGTGAGCATGACGGAGAAGAGGCTGCCAGGGACGGGCCTGCGGGGACCCCACTCTACCAAGGCCCACGCTGCCCCCACCTTTCTAGAAGGCTCTGATTTTCTTACCCTCCCTCCTGTTTTGCTTGAGGGTCTCTGAGCCCCCCACTTTCCCTCCTCTGTAGTTACCGTCTTCTGCTGCTCATTAAACCTCTTTTCTTTCCTCTCTTTCTGTCTGTTTCTCTCTGTCTGTCTCTGTCTGTCTCTGTCTGTCTCTGTCTGTCTCTGTCTGTCTCTGTCTGTCTCTGTCTGTCTCTGTCTGTCTCTGTCTCTCTGTCTGTCTGTCTCTCTCTCAGTCTGTCTGTCTCTCTCTCTCTGTCTGTCTATCTCTCTCTGTCTGTCTGTCTCTGTCTGTCTCTCTGTCTGTCTGTCTCTGTCTGTCTCTCTCTCTGTCTCTCTCTGTCTGTCTGTCTCTCTGTCTGTCTCTGTCTGTCTCTCTCTCTGTCTGTCTGTCTCTGTCTGTCTGTCTCTGTCTCTCTCTGTCTCTGTCTGTCTCTGTGTGTCTCTGTCTGTCTCTGTCTCTCTCTATCTCTCTCTCTCTGTCTGTCTCTGTCTCTCTCTATCTCTCTCTATCTCTGTCTGTCTCTGTCTCTGTCTGTCTCTGTCTGTCTGTTTGTCTCTGTCTCTGTCTCTCTGTCTCTCTGTCTCTGTCTGTCTCTCTCTCCCCCCTGTGCCCCCTCCCATTTTGCCTATATGGTTCTTGATTTTGGCCTCGGTTGGTGCAAACACCTCTCCAGCTCTTGCTCCTTCTCCCCTCCTTCTCCCCTCCCTGCCCCCCCCCCATCTTCCTGGAGAGTGGGGTGGGGAGGTGACTCTGCAGGATCCACATACTGGGAAACAAATGCTACCCAGGCTGGTAACCAAGGAAGTGGTTTCCTTAGCAACAGAATCTGCCCCACAGCTCTGTCCCTTAGCTATTACTGTAAGTGGTGGGGAAGGGACAGCTGGCCCAGAGACAGGTGCAGGGGGACCATGAAGGTGCCATCCTGGGCCTCTTGAGAGAAGCTAGTGGTCACAGAGCCACGCAGTGCTTGGCACTTGGGGACACTCAAAAATATGGTGGGGTGGGGTCAGAGAGAGGCTCGGAACGGGGAGAGGAGTCCGTGGAGTGGCAAAGACAGCCAAGAGGGGGCCTCAGGGGTCTCTTCCTGGGAGGGTCCTTTGCTTAAGAGGGAGTTTGGGGGGCGCAGAGGAGCAGGCAGACAGAAAGCTGGCATTCTCCTGTCCCCAAAAGTTCCCCATCTAGTTGTGACATTGAGGGAGAGAAAGAGAAGACAGGAACAGGAGACGCTCATGGAACTTTCCCATCAACAGTGAGGCCGAGGGCCCAGAGAATCTCCGCAGGGTAAGAATGGAGCCTGTCCACAGCCTGCCTTGGACTGGAACCCCAGAAGGCTCCAGAACCCTGTCAGGAAGCCGGGCAAGATGGACAAAGAGGGAAAAGCAGAGCCAGAGACGCCAGTAGAGAACGGAGAGTGAGACAGAGAGCGAGACGGAGAGCGAGCCAAGTCGCTCTGGCACTTTCTCCCAGGGGAAAACAGAAATATGTTCAATTTTACTGAAATGAGGAAGGGGGAGGAGAGAGGAGCGGCCCCGTGCACGATTGCTTTCTCAGCTATAAATAACTGTCCCCACAGGAAACACCTGTCAAGACACATTCACTTCCAGAGAAGGCCCCAGCCGGGTTGATATTTAAGTGACTGGAGGAGGTGGGAAGGGGAGAGCACACGGGGGTGAAGGGCAAAGAGTTGATCAACGGGACACGGAACCTCACTCTGCCGTCCCCAGGATGCAATCAAACGTGCAGGCGAGGAGGGCCATAAATCTGAATGATAATAATATCCATCCCCGTGAAAGAACATGTTTATTTATCATGTTTGCGCGTTTGCTGTTTCCCCTCAAATTTATCGCCTGCAATCTGCCAGCACGCAGAGGAGGAAATATGGAAACAAGGGCCAACTGGTAGACCCGGAGGTGGGAAAATGATCAAACGTTCATCCCCTTGCCCTCCCCCAAACTCCAGTTGTCATACATCCAATTTCAGAAAGGGGGGGGGATTTCTCCAAATGGGGTCCATACGCCTCTATTTCAGGCCCCTGACAGCTCGGTGGGATGAACCCTCAGTCTGGAGCGAAATATGCTGCCAAAGGATCTCTGTGTTTTCTGGAGGCATTTGTTAAGCTATCAGGACGGGGGCGGCGAGGAGCAGAGTGATGGAAGGACTTTATATATTTTATTTTGGTTTGGGGCCGTACCCAGCATTGCTCAGGATTTACTCCTGACTCTGTGCTCAGGAATCACTCCTAGTGGGCTCAGGAGATCATATGGAATGCCAGGGATCGAACCCAGGTCAACTGCATGCAAGGCAAGTCCCTACCTGTTGTAGTATCGCTCAAGCCCGGTGGAGGCACTTTAAATTCTCTCCTGAGACCGGAGTTCGGTCCCCATTCTGAACTCATCACAGTCACCTGGGCTTCAGAAAGTTGGAATTCAGACCTTTTGAACCCCATTTTCCAAAAGGCAGAGCCCAGGAGTGGGGGTCAGAGAGTCGGGACTGAGTGGTCGAGAAGTAGCTACATAATACTTGTTGGTGCTTGTCCCAAGCCTGGGCCCTGATGGCGAAGGATACAGAGGATTGATGCTGTCACCCCTTGATCCACGGCATGTAGGATGGGGAGACCCGGCAGACCCCCAGTGGCTCTAGCAAGCGCTTGGTTGTGAGGGAGTGCCGGTGGTTTTCTAATTAAGGGAATCCAGGAAGATTAAGATGTGCAGAGAAAAGAAACAAGTCAGTAGCCAGAGCAGACCCCCATAACTCCCCCCAGACTTGAACATGATCTGCAGAAATTCAGCACTAGACCCCATGGTCAACCGGTGGCATGACCCCCCATGGTCACCTGATGTCGTCCCTCACGTCAGGTCTCAAGAGCCAATTGCACACATTTCTCCCACAAAACCACATTCACGGGCCGGAGTGGTAGTACACTGGGTAGACACTTGCCTGATCCCCGGCACCACATCCGGTTCCCCAAGTCCCACCAGGAGTGATTCTTCTCCCCCACTGAAACTGAGGGTCAGAGAAGTTAAATCAGTTGCCCCACAACACTCAGCTGGGAAATAAACCTGGACTTTGAACTCAGGCCGGCCAACTCCCTTTCTTTGTTTTGAGGCCACCCCCTACAGTGCTCAGGGCTGACTCCTATCTCTGTGCTCAGGGGTCACTGCTGGAGGCCAGGGATGGAACCCAGGTCTGCAGCAAGCAAGGCAAGTGCTCTAAAGCCAAACTACTCCAGCTCACTTAGGCATCACCACTGCCCTGCACCCTCGGAGACAGGACTTGGAGCAAAAAAGGGGCGATGGGCAATGGGAGAGGGGACAGCACAAATCCACTGGCCTTTCTGGGGCCAAGGACTAGGTGTCAGATGGGGTGAAGGTGGGCACAGGCCGGCCCCTGGGAGCAGGCTGGGAGCTCATTCTAGATGACTCTGGGTTCTTTGCAACAAGGCTGGCATAGCAGTTCCCATAGCAACTGCCTCCCACTAATCTCTTATTCCACAGCTCAGCAATTCTCTAGAAAGTGTCTTACTGGCACCCACGCTCGATCCTCCCTGCCCACGGAGGCAAGACTGTCACCTTCTTCCCCAGGACAGGCCATGCAGGACACAGAGAAGGACCTGAAGTCCTTTTAGGGGGACCTTTGAGTGTGGGGCAGACAAAATGAGAAAAGGGGCTCGGTCAACAGTCACAGCACCGCGCTGAGCCCAGCTTAAAACTCTCCTGCAGACCTGGGACTGTCCCAGAAAAACACCCTGCAACACCACAGCCCCTCGGGGTCCTGCACAGCCACAGCCCCTGGGGGGTCCTGCACACAGCCACAGCCTCTGGGGACCTGCTCACAGCCACAGCCCCTCGGGGACCTGCTCACAGCCACAGCCCCTGGGGTCCTGCACACAGTCACAGCCCCTGGGGGTCCTGCACACAGTCACAGCCCCTCGGGGTCCTGCACAGTCACAGCCCCTCAGGGACCTGCACACAGCCACAGCCCCTCGGGGGACCTGCTCACAGCCACAGCCCCAGGGGGACCTGCTCACAGCCACAGCCCCTCGGGGACCTGCTCAGCCACAGCCCCTCGGGGTCCTGCTCACAGCCACAGCCCCAGGGGGTCCTGCTCACAGCCACAGCCCCTTGAGTTTTGTGGACAGGGTCAAGAGGTTTTTAGACGCGTAGATACCTAAAACAAAAATTAAAAATGATCGAATCCTGCATGTTCCACCCAGGGCAGCAGAGGCCGATTTCTGTCAGAACAAGGTGTGCCACCAGCTCCCCAACAGATGCTTCTGGGTCCGGGTGACTCTATACCCCAGGAAGAGTCAGCAAACGTCCCTGACTAATAGTAGTGTGACCCTGGGGGAGGGACGCTGCTCAACAAAAGCCTCAAATACAACCAAGAAGAACCCGGCCACGTGCAAGCCCAGTGTACACAGGTCTATCATTTATTCGCTCATTCATCCCGTGAAGCAGGCAGGGAATTGGGGCTGGACCACCTCCACCAGCTGACAAGCCTCACATCAGGATTGGCTGTGTGTCTGGGCCCAGCTGCCGAGCCTCTCTGAGCTTTAGCTTCCTCCGCGCTGTAGTGGAAGTGATTGTGGATGGGAATTCTCAGGCTGCCGGGACTGGGCTCTGCGCTAAACTGGGAGAGGGCAGGGGATTGAAAGAGCAAAGACAATCTTCTGGGGAGCTCATTACGATTCATGAGCCGAAGCTATTATTAGTGGTGCGGTGGAAGAGTTTGCAAATGAATCCCATTCATATTAGCTTGGCTCTTTATGTTCCTGGAGCAAGCGGATGCCTTTGGGTTCTGCTGGCATGAGACAGGACATATGGAGATATTACTGGTGCCCGCTCTAGCAAATAGATGATCAACGGGAAGATAGTGATAGTGATAGTGATAGTGATTAGCTTGGAGACTCAGGGGCGGGGAGTGTGTGCCCTAATTCCTGGCGGAAGCCCTGAAAGGGATGTACTGGAGGAAGGGCCTTTGGAGGCGGGAATCAGGGATTGACTGGGTGAATAGGTGGACCACCCTACAGGACAGACACTAGCACTGAAAGGCCACGAGACTGGAATAATCCCCTCCTCTACCATCGGAACAAGAGGCACAAACCGAGAGCCTCCAATGTCCCTTTAGCATCTCTGCCGTCACCTTGATCTTGAACTCCCCATTCTCCTGAACTGGGAGTGAAGACTGTCCTTGACGCCGCCAGACCCTGGGTTTCTGTCCCTGCAGTCAGAGAGGTGGCCTTGTCTCAGAGAACATGACCTCACAGTGTGGTCACGGTTCCCCACCACCACCCCGCAGGGGTGGAGAACTAACCCAAAAGGATCAGGAAACCTGCCCCAGGGTTACCCGAAGAAGACAGACCCGCCTCCTCCACCCAGGCGCGGCCAATCTGGTGGCTTATGAAACGCATCCCAGAACCTGACGTACCCTCCTAGCTGCAGCCCCCAGCTCTCCTGTTGGAAACGAACTATGTGATTTAAGCGCCTGAACTTGCCTGACATTGCTTGATGTCCCGAGAAGCAGAGGCCTGAGGCAGGGATTTCTGTGCGGGATGTTTCAGAGGAGAGCCCAGAAAGAGGCGGAGCAATGAGACAGGAAGTGAAAAGGCCACTTCCAGGCAGGCTCTTGGGGTCCCAAGGGATAGGCTGTGGGCAGAGCGGGGAGCAATTCTATTGGACCTCCTGAGCCATGTGTAGAATGTTGACCCGCCTCTGAGGACCTTCTGTGGGACAGTGCTCAGCTCTCTACCTCTACTGGTTGAGTTTTGTCCCTGGGGCTCCTAAGTCCCTCAGAGGGACCTTTCGTTGAAGAGTGAATCAGAGCTTTATGGCACTGGACAGTCCCAGAACCTAACGTTGCACTGTGGCAAGATGGGACCGAGGAAGCCACTGGAAGGGGCCACAGAGCTGCCCACGCCTGCGCCAGCCACTGTGCAGTCACAAGGGAGCTGGTGAGTGCGGGCGGGAGCATTAAGGCATGTGGCAGCAAGGTCAAGCCCCTTCCCAAGCTGCTCCCTGGGATCTTCCCACCTCCAAGGCTAAGTCTCAGGATCCGCTGCGCCCTCTCAGGAGCCCCCATGAGAACAGGGAGTCTGGGCTTAACAGCGCCAGTACAGAGCCAGCTCCCGTCCGCCTGAGCAGCAGCCCAGACCCTAGCGCTCTGCTTGCATGCACCGTCTGTCCCACTTTCCCGAGCTGTCGGGCGTGATTTATGCCAGGTGCAGAATGAATTTCTGGGAAGTGAACTTGGTGACTCCAAGACAAAGGGTGAAATGGACAGCTTGGCAGAGGAGGGGCACAGAGGGTCCCGTGGAGACCTTTGGGGGCTAAATGCTGCAATAATGATCTCCACTGAAGGACTGGATCAGTCATCCCAGGCTCGCCTGCTCCAGAGCTCACAGACTCCCCACAGCGACTGTAGCTGACACCGAGTCATCCGGCTCAGACCTCCAAAACCTGCCTCTCCTTCTCTCCTTCCTTCTCTCCTTCCTTCTCTCCTTCCTTCTCTCCTTCTCTCCTTCCTTCTCTCCTTCTCTCCTTCCTTCTCTCCTTCTCTCCTTCCCTTCTCTCCTTCTCTCCTTCCTTCTCTCCTTCCTTCCTTCTCTCCTTCCTTCCTTCTCTCCTTCCTTCTCTCCTTCCTTCTCTCCTTCCTTCTCTCCTTCCTTCTCTCCTTCCTTCTCTCCTTCCTTCTCTCCTTCCTTCTCTCCTTCCTTCTCTCCTTCCTTCTCTCCTTCTCTCCTTCCTTCTCTCCTTCTCTCCTTCCTTCTCTCCTTCTCTCCTTCCTTCTCTCCTTCTCTCCTTCCTTCTCTCCTTCCTTCCCTCCCCCCCTCTTCCTTTTTTTCTTTCTTTTCCTTCTTTCTTTCCTTTTGTTCTTTCTCCTTCCCAACTTTCCTTCCTTCTTTACTTTCTTTCTCTCTCTCCTTTCTCTTCTTTCTCCAGTTCTTTCCTATTTATTTATCTTTCACTTCTCCTTGCCTTTTTCCCTTCCAAACAGTAAAGCCACCAGACCAGCTTGGGGAGAAGGTCTCACATTCAAATGTCTAGAGAAGATGAGATCTCAGTGTGTCCATGCACTGAATGGTACCAAATCATGTCCATAAAAAGATAATGCTGGAGCTGAGATAGTCCAGCAGACGGGGCACATGGCCAGCACATGCCCAGACTGCGGGATCATGGTCCCCTGAGCATCACTGGTGTGGCTGGAGACCCCAGTGCTGCTGCGGCTACCAGGATCTCCCAGCACCGCAGCATCCGAGCAGCGTCGCATCCTTGGGTCCTTGTACTGAATCTCTGGACCTCGAGGGCCAAGAATCAGCAGGGGAGCCTCCAGCCCTCCCGAGCACAGTAGGGGCCCTCCCCACCCCCCAAAAGGAAATATATTCTCTTCCCCTTTTTTTAAAATTGAAACACTGGCCTTTATTTCACACTTTTGGTAGAGATGTGCGCAGAGAGATAGTTTTCCACTGTGAGAATAACACACCAGGGGCTACTGACACGCTACAGTGCTCAAGGGGCTCGCCTTGGGGCGGAGCGATAGCCCAGCAGGTAGGGCTTTTGCCTTGCACGGCCAGCCTATGCTGGCCGGGTTCAATTCCCGGCATCCCATATGGTCCCCTGAGCACCGCCAGGAGTAATTCCCTGAGCACAGAGCCAGGAGAAACCCCTGAGCGTCCCGGTGTGACCAAAAAAGAAAAAAAAACAAGGGGCTCACCTTGCATCTGGTTTTGATAGAGCGATCCCTGAGCACAGAGTCGGGAGTAGGCCAGCATTCTCAGCTATGGCCAAAGAACCGAAACAAAGAAATAAAAAAATGAGGCTCGGAGAACAATTCCTCTCACCCACCCCCCTAGCCCCTAAATCCTTCCGCGGATCAGGCTGGAGGCCAGAGGCTGGGAGGAGCCTGACCTGGAATAAGCTCCACCCACTTCCCCACAGCCAGGTTCTTCCTTTAGCTCCTCCCACCCCTCCCAAGGCTCAGGAAGTGTTTAATTAATAAACACGCCTGTTAACCGCTGGCTAATGTTAAAGAGCAATGTTTAAGTGCTAATTATTGTTATCATAGGCCACTTTCCACCTCATTAAACTCCCGGATTTGGTAATTGTTCACTAATTCCCAGGGATAATGCAGGGGCCCTCAGGTGCGAGTCCTGCTTTTCCCACCCACCTCTCACCTGATCCAATTCCCAGCCCCCTGGAAGACAGACACAGACTGGGGACACAGCCTGGATGAAGAAGGTCCCCGACAAAGTCTGCAGGCACTGCCTTCACTTTCCAGCTTCTAGCCCCAACCTAGCCTCTTCTCAGCTCTGTGACCCTGAGGACAACACTTCCGGTGTGGGCAACAACGCTTGTGGGTAAGTGTGGTTCCTGTGTGGGGAACAATAAAATTTCTGATTATCTTGAATCTCAGAACCAGCACGAATGTGTCTGAGTGACTGCCCCGCTGAAGGCACTGTATTACCACTGTCAGGCCCTAGTAGCTTTGTGTATGCTTATTTTGGACTCCACGCTGAAGAGGAAGCAACCCTCCTTGAGGGTCTTACTCAGGGAGACCACAGGGCACAAGAGAACTTCCCAGCATGCTCACAGCCGGATACATGCCTGCCAGCTTTCCACGGCTGAGCACCTCATTGCGGTGCATAGAGAGGTAGAGAAGCACACCTTGATCCTTCTGGGATTGACCGCCAAGTTCTGAGGCAGGGGGAAACAATGAATGAATAGTGGGCCCAATAATTTAACCTGTCGTAATGTTTAACTCTGACAACTCTACAAGTTAGCTGGATGTTGTTATGATGACGATTTGTCTGGTGAGGAACAGAGAAAACAGAGACTAAGTCAAATCAAGGACGTAGCAGTGGAAAGGAAACCAGACTTCCGCCACACCAGAATAAAAGACTGGGTTCCCTGGGATGAACCCAGAACCACGGCAGAGCCTGGCAAGCTACCCATGGTGTATTCGATATGCCAAAAACAGTAACAATAATGGACCTCATTCTCAACAAATGGATACATTACTGGCGCCGCTCAAGCAAATCAATGAACAACAGGAAGACAAGCGACAAGTGACAAAGTTGTTCAGTTCTTAGCCATCTCTTGGTAAAATGGTGCCTACATGGTAGAAGATTAAACAACCCATGAATTCTTCAGGGACTGGGATTACTGGGACACCTTCTGGGCACAGACTCTGGGCTCTGTCCATGGTGCTGAAACATCATTTCTACTGATTCTCTTGAATCTGGTAATGTCGACCCAGTTCTCCCAAGAATTCTAATCCCTGCTGAAGGGATGGTGAAAGGAAACCATGAACCCAAATAAGACCATAAATGTACAGTGCAGAGTGCTTTACCTTTGAAAGACTGCCCAGGCAAAAATAGGCTTCTGTTTGGACACAGTTTCAAGTGACTGTAGCTCCCCAGAATGAACAACCTGTGACCAGGACTGAAAATTCAAATGTCACTGTATCACTGTCTTCCCGTTCATCATCGATTTGCTCGAGCGGGCCCCAGTAACATCTCCATATGTCCTGTCTCATGCTAGTAGAGCCCAAGGCATTTGCTTGCTCCAGGAACATAAAGAGCCTCAATCCATTCCGGAATGAGGTCTATAATTGTTACTGGTATTTGGCATATATATCAAATACAACACGGGTAGCTTGCCAGGCTCTGCCGTGCAGGTAGCATACTCTTGTAGGCATCTCTAAGTCCGGCATTTATTGATGAACCCCGCGGGCTGCAAGGTGGCCAAGCGAGCCGGGCGCTGATAGGCTGATCTGCTGGGTTTCATCAAAAATTCAAATAACGGGAGGAAAATGAGGACATATGTACAGAGGATGATGTGGTGGTCACACAAATACACATATTCGGTGGGAGGCAGGTGGGAAAGCCAAGCACCCACAAACACACTTGGAGCCCCAGGCTCAGTTACTCAAGCTTGCTCAATGTTTCCTTTGAGCTAGATGAAACAAAAGCATCAGAGAAGAGAAGAGGTATGGGCCGGAGTGAGAGGACAGTGGGCAGGATACTTGTCTTGACCCAGGTTCAATCCCTGGCATCCCTATGTTCCCTAAGCCTGTCCCAGAGTAATTCCTGAATGTAAAGCCAAGAGTAACCCCTGAGCCTCACCAGGTGTGGTCCCAAAACCAGAAACAAAGAGCAGTGATTCAGGTTCTTCTGTTTCTATAGGAGGTTCCACACTGTGACAATCACGTGTGTCTGAATCTCAAGTTATCCCACTCTGGGAAATGTAGATTAGGGACACAAGCACCGTGGTCCTTCCAGGACAACGCTTCTGAGCTGATTAAACCGTCACATATTAATATCTTCTCACCTGCCGTGTCCTCTCAAAGCACATTTGCAACCACGGAGCATCTCACCAGCAGCTACTGAGCCTGAGAGTCTGAGATTCATAATTATTAAGGCATAAACCCTCAGAATCTGCTGGGTGATTCTGCTGGGTGATTCTGAGAGTTCCGGAATTCTGACCTCCATCGCTATTTTAGAATTAGGGACGCTGTCTCGTTTGCCAAGGCATTGAAAATCAGATGGGCTGGACATGTAATGCGATTTGGAGACAACCGCTGGACTAGAGCCATTACCGACTGGATCCCACGGGATGTCAAAAGATCATGTGGCCGCCCACCTACAAGATGATCAGACTTCCTTGTAAAGACCCTGAAGGAATGGTTTGAGGCTCTTCATATTCCTGAATCAACCAGATGCCATTGGGCTACATTGGCACGTGATAGGGTCCAATGGAAATGTTACTGGCGCCGCTCGAGCAAATTGATGAATAACAGGATTCAAGTGATCAAGTGATCAAACCCTCAGAAATGACCCGAAACCACGCAGTTCAATCGGGAAAGATGGGATTCCTAGGGAGGCGCTCAAAATTGCTACTCAAAGTCAGGATATGCTGCGCTGAAAGGAAAAACCAACCTAGTTCTTCCCTCCTCTGAGCCACCACCACTGTGGGATCTGCCGTGCTCCTCATTTTTCACTCTGGACTGGCCAGCGGGATGTTAGCGACTGTGATGGCCTCAGAGACTGGGCAGGTCTAAGGAAGTATTTGCCCCATTAGGCTGAGTCTCTCCCTCTCCCTCTCCCCTTCTCTCCCCCCAATGGGGAATCTGAGCAAAGCATAGCTGGTCCATGACCCAAGCTGGGATCCTTGTAGGCCAATAAGTGACCAGCCATCCCCAAATGAATAGGATGTTGGTTCCCCTGGCCAGGCTGGGTGAACATCGACTTGGCAAGCATCCCCCCTGATGGGAGTTGGATTCCTCCGCCTGTCACGCCCCCATGAGAGCAGTTTTTCTGAGAGCAAGACCGTGAACCAGCCCCCACCCCTGCACCATCTTAGCTACTGTTGGGTGATGCCCTACTTTAAGTTCCAGCTACACTTAGCTTGCAGCCCCTCCCACCTCTGCTAGGGAGGTTTTGAATCAGCTCAGGTGCTTGTAAACGCCAGAAGGCCACCTGAAGTGCTGCATTTCAAGAGTTGTTTACCTGTATTCATCTCTAGATAGCCCAGCCCACAAAGGGCCAGGCTGGGACTTTTTTGGCGGATTTCTATCTATAAAATAAGCTAGCAGGGGCCGGAGCGATAGCCCAGCAGGTAGGGAGTTTGACTTGCATGTGGCCGACCCATGCTGACCCAGTTCGTTCGCCGGCATATGGTCCCTCGAGCACCGCCAGGAGTAATTCCTGAGTGCAGAGCCAGGAGTAACCTGAGCATTACCAGGTGTGACCCAAAAAGCAAAATAAATAAATAAATAAATAAATAAATAAATAAATAAATAAATACATAAATACATACATACATACATACATAAAATAAGCTAGCAGAAGAGAGAAGGTCCCTTTTGCCATTTTTGGCTTCCCTTGGCATTTTGTTTCTCCGTCCTCTCCTTTCTCTGTTGGGTTTCAACACATGGTGGCAGCCATCTTGGCCTACACATGGCAGGGGCCTAGCTGGGAACCCAGAGTCGAAGCTTTTCCTGCTCTTGGATTGTATATTGGAACCTGTGATAGTAAAGCCTTTTTATTTTTTTTTTCTTTTTGGGTCACACCCGGCAATGCTCAGGGGTTACTCCTGGCCCCGGACTCAGGGAATTACTCCTGGCGGTGCTCAGGGGACCATATAGGATGCTGGGGATCAAACCCGGGTTGGCCACATGCAAGGCAAATGCCCTACCCACTGGACTATCGCTCCATCCCCTGTAAACCCTTTTTAAAAATTTTTAAAACTTTTTTAAAACTGCCGGATTCCTGACTTTTCATCCATTCCCCACCGGCTTCTGAGGTAGAAGGGAACTCCGCTTCCTGGTATTGTTGGGGACTCCAGCAGCTCCCCGACAAGCTACTATTACAAGTAGGTGCCATTTCATGAACCTGCCAAGACATAAGCAATGTGCCAACAACAATCCCCCTGCTGACCCTCCTGGTGAGAAGCCTCTGCCAACCCACACACAGCTCTAAACAAGGAGGCAGCGGGCCAGAGAGATAGCCCAGTGGGGAGAGCACCTATCTTGTATGAGTCTGACCTGGATTCAACCCCTGGCATCCCACATGGTCCCCTGACACTCAGGAGTGATTCTTGAGTGAAGAGCCAGAAGTAACCCCTGAGCATCACAGAATGTGACCCCTAACCAAAAAACCAAATAAATAAATAACAGGGAAGCCTGGAGGTGGGGGTGACAGACACTGCTGGGCCCGGACCGGAACTCTGCCATGTCTGAGATGAGCAAAGACTGAACCACTTGTTAAGGTGCGGAGCAGATGCGGGGTTGAGGGGGAGTGGGGAAAGATGCTTCCCCCACCCCAGAGTAAACTATAGAGACCTCCATGCCCCTTTCCTTAGCAATAAAGCACCTCTGTGAGAGGCTCCACTCCAGAGCACTGGAGCCAAGGACGCAGGGGAAGTGGGATCCCAGAGGCCTTTCCTCGGCTTTTTGCAGTCCCCAAGCTTGGTCGCCCCTTAATCCAATTAAAACGGACTTGTTTATGCTTATCAGCTCTTTATTTGGTTTGTTAAAAAATGCGCAAATTACCCAGAGGCCTCTTGGTCCCCTGAACCAAAAGGCATCAATAAAACCATTAAGTTAAATCCAATTAAATGCAGCTGCTGGGACTTGTGTGTGGCAGAGCAGAAAGGAAGAGGAGGGAGACAGGCCCTGCAGGAGCGAGAGACCGCCCCGCCAGCTGCTTCCAGGAAAGGGAGAAACGAGGCCCAGTGCCAGCCGTGGGCCTGGAGGGTCTGGGTCACTCAGCTCAACCACTGGGCCAGTGGGGCCCGATCATACCCATTTTACAGGGACAGAAAGTTGAGACTCAGAGGGGGTGAAGCGATTTGTTTAGAAGGAGACAACTGGGGAGGGGCAGAGACAGGATTGTGGAGTCTTGATCTGTCTACACCCTCTGCCTGGGGTCCCGGGTGTGTCGGTGCTTAAAGGGTTGGTGGAGCTGTCATCAGATCAGATGTAAAGCCAGAGTCACTCTCCATAGACATAGACGCACACACACACACACACACACACACTCAAACACGCTCTCAGATACATACACTCACACATACACCCTCACAGACACACACTGTCAGACACACACACACACACACACACATACTCATAGACATGCTCTCACAGACACACACTCTCAGACATATACTCTCACAGACACACAGACAGACAGACACACCCCTAAGATGTGGTATCTCGGGCCCCACAGTGCCAGGCATACTCCCAGGTCACTCCAGGGGAGCTAGGGGGCTGCCAGGGCCAGGTCTGGCTCCGCTCAGGGGCCCTTGTGGTGCTGGGAATAGAACCGGGCTCAGGGCTGTACAGGGCCCCTCACCACTGTCCTATCTCACACTCCCCATCGATGGTTGCTGAAGGGTTGCTCTCACCACTGAGGGTGAAGGCAAGAGGGAGGACTTTCATTCTGGTTTTTAAGATGCACAGCTTGTTGGGAGGGAGCTGTGGGCCTCTAAATCAGTGTCTTGTGCCCCCGAGCTGTGTCCGGTCGACCACAGGCCGGGCCGGGTGACTCCGAGGGAGAAGGAAGAGGCGATCTCAGACCCCGAGCGGCGACAACATGGCCTGCTGCAGACTCATGACAGTGCCGTCGTGGAGGGAACTTTCTCCTGTCCTTCAGCTCTCACTGCTGCACCCGGAAGCTCAGGTCCCGAGGGGCCCGCCCTCCCCCAGGGCTGTGGGGCTCCCACTGGAGCACAGACTCGGGAGAGGAAGGAAAACACAGCTGGTTCTCCAAAGCTTTCAGCTGCAGAAGGTGGGAGCGCGGCTGGTCGTGTTTGCTCGCTCCCCGTCGCTGCCTTCCGCTCTGGGCACGGCAAGGCTCTCAGGTCCGGTTGCTTAGATTTTCCTAAATCCTAGCAGAGATGACCTGGGTGGCGGTTTTCAGAAGAAAAGGCACCACTATGCTATGTCTGCTCTGGCTGCTTGCTTGAGAATCCCGGGGTCCCTGAGCACTGCTGGGAAGCGCCATCCCTCAAACACACACGCACACACATACACGCACACACTCACACACACATCTGCATGCACGCACGACAGTTCCTATCTCCATAACAGTGATATTCTGGATGCTGCGAGTGAGTCTGTGGACACAGGAAATGTGGCTGGGAACACACCATTCAACCCTTATGGGGAAACCTGGATTTTTAATTTTTTACTTTGTTTTGTTCTCTCTGATGCTGGCTTTAAGGGAAGGCTGGAAGGGTTGGAGGATAAGGGTTGGCTGCAAAGAATTGCTATATTCCTCACACACCCAAACTAGCAAACTCCCAAGCGCAAGCCCAGTACACAATGTGGCAGATCCCCGCTGCCTGAGCATCCGTGGCCTGGATCAGGCAAGGCCCCCAGAGACAACAAAACCGATGCAGACGTGTAGCTCCAGTTACATTAAACCAAAAAAGAAAAAAAAAAAAGGAATAACTGGGACAGCGGCAAGAGCTAGCAACTTTGTAAGCACATAATATTTTCCAGATGCCACGGGTTATTTTAGCAAATCCTCAAACAACTCCACAAGGCATTGCTCTGATCCACCGGATGTTATACACGGGAAAACTGAGACCCAGAGAGGAAGACACTGAGCTCGGAGGAATCGCGCAGGGCTGGGGGCACCTGCCTTGCAACATGCACCATCCCAAGCACCCATCTCCAGGGTCCCACCGGTGCAAAGCGCCATCCTCGCGGTTTTCCTCCGGGAGCCCGGCAGCTCTGCTATGTGCGATCCCCAGCACCGCCGGCCACCTCCAGCATCTACACAGCCTGGATGTGTGGGTACATCCCAGAAGGCGATGCAACCGCCAGGGAGCACCGCCAAGGAAAAGATGGACAAGCGCCAGAGGCACCAGCGCGCCCCCTGGCGGGGCATCTGCGTGAGCCCCACAGCCGTAACGTGGGTTTCAATCATTCCTGTGGCCCCTACCTGGGGGAAGCACCAGCCTCTGGGAGCACCAAGACGGAGTGAGACCTGCGACCTGATGTGCAATCTCCAGCGAGCACAAAAAATGTGCGAGCATCACATCACAGAAGTGAGAAATAGCAGAGAAATAACTGGCCCCGTTGAAGCGCCGTGAGCAATGCCCAGACAGACAGCCCCTTCCTCAACTGCCTGAGCTCTTTGTAGTGGGGGCGGGCCTGGGCCACACCCATGGCACTCAGGGACTTCCTCCCTGGCTCTGCGCTCAGCAATCATCCTGGTGGGGCTTAAGGGGCCACAGGTGGTGCCCATGATTGAACCGAGGTTCAGGTGCGTGCGGGAAGTGCCTTAACCCCTGTACTTTCGCTCCAGTCATGTTTGACTTCTTGAAGCCTCCGAAGAGGGTCTGGGAGACGGTTCGGGTCGCGGATACATGCTTTGCACGTGTAGGACCTTGGCTAGGTTCCTAACACTTCGTGGCCACATGAGCCCTGCTGGGTAGCCCTGGAGACCCTCCAGCACGCTGGGTGCACCTGATGTTATTGATCTTGGGGCGTGATTCGTCCCAGGAATCAGGTGGGTAGATTAGCTGTTGGGGGAAGCTTCATAACCCAGCTCCATGCAGCCTGTCCTGGAAAAGTCCATCTGGGAATTTCAATTGCTACATGCTTCAAAAAGGAAACAGCTTGGGCCTGAGAGACAGTTCAGGGGTTAAAGTACTTGCCTTGCATGCAGCAGATCCTGAGTCAATACCCAGTGCCACGTGCGGTTTTCTGAGCACCACCAGGGGTCACTGCTGAACACAGAGCCAGGAATAGTCCCTGGGCGCAGCCAGGTGTGTCCCAACTCCTTCCTCTCCCATCAAATAAATGAATGAACGAAAGGAAACTGCCTAAATATCCAACAACAGAGAGCTGCCAAATAAATATTGGTCCCAGCAGTCAGCTAGGCAATCGCCTGCGTAAACAACCCTATAGAGTGAGTGTTGGGACTTGATTAAAGATGAGGTTACCTAGAGAGACGTCTCAGTGGGAAGGAGTGTATGTTCAGAATGTAAGAAGTCCACGTGGTTGTTGTTTTTTTTGGGGGGGTCACATCCTGCAACCCTCAGGGGTTACTTCTGGCTCTGAGCTCAGGAATAACTCCTGGTGGTACTCAGGGGGACCATATGGGATGCTGGGGACGGAACCATGGTCGGCCACGTGCAAGGCAAACGCCCTCCCGACTGGACTATTCCTCCGGCCCCAAGAGAGGTCCAGGCACCCCCTGTTTTTCTGAGCACCACCAGGACTGATCCCCAAGCACTCAAGACAGGACTTTCCCCCACGAACTTCCAGCTGTTTTCCCCAACACCGCAACAATTAAAATAAATCCATTGCTGTGGAACAGGATATAAGTCTTTTACTACAACGCTAGGGCACTGAACGCGAGATGTTTCTAGACTAAGCTGTAAGCATAAACCGAAATAAGAATACAATTTACCTCTGGGTGATCCCTGGGATTATAGGGGAGTTTCCTTTAGTTTCCTTTTTTGCTTGCTTGTACACGTTCCTCCCAATTCCACAGGCCACTTTCCCGCCACAAAATCCTGCTTGTGTTGCAATGACCACATCTCTCGTAGGTAGATTTTAATTGGCAAACCTATCTCCTTTCCCTGTCACTGATTGGCTTAGCAGTAGCCATGTGACCCATCCTAGCCAATGACGTGTGAGGGAGCACTACTGTGAGTGCTCAGGGTGGTTCCCTTCAATTCCCGACAAGGCTGGGAATGTAGCTCAGCTGTAGACCTCTCTGTGGATGAAGACCTGGGTTCAATCGCTGGCGCTACAAAACAAAAACCAAACAAGATCTGGAGATAATCTTTCCTCTTCCGCTGCAGCTCACTGGGGCTGGTGTGTCTGATAACTGTGGGAACTATCTTATGCGTAAGGAGAAGAAAACTCTAGGGCCTTTGATGTCTTCATCGGCTGCTCTGTTCCCACCCTACAGGGGTCTGCTTATGTGGAAGCACGTGATTGCCTCATCCTGAGCAGCAGAGGCCGGTGTCTGCGGCCCAGAGCACACTAATTGGTATAATCTGGTGTTTTTCCAACTTCACTTACTCTATGTCAAAGCGTAGTCCCCACGACCATTGTTCGTTAGCATGGCTAATCCCGAATTTTCCCCGTGTCACTTTGAATTTAGCCTTTTTAAGATGCGCTGATCTGCTTCTCTGTTTGTCAAGTTTAAACGCAATGACATGTCCCTGCCAAGCCTGAGAAAAAAAAGAGCCTTAGACAAGCTTCTGGGAGCAGAAACAGGGTGCTGGCGTGGCTTGGCAGCTGGGTCTGGGGTCGAGGGACATCTGGCTGCTTGCTCTTGCCCTGGCTCCTTGCTGACGGATTTTCAAGACTAATTTCCCATCGGGGATGCTGGGGACTGAGGGGAAGAGTTCAACTCAACTGGCCCCGTCAGCTCTGACACTTAAGATTGCACAAGCTGTTCCCACACATATCTCAGCATGCTTGAAGACTCTGTGCTCGGAGGGCTGGAGGAGGTTTTCAAAAAGGTTGACGTGTACTGCAGGAACCAGGATGGGGTCGGGGGCCGGAGGTGGGGTATAGCAGATCGGAACAAAATGAAGCTCTACATGTCCCCGTGTGAGCCGGCCAGGGAGCACAGACACACGCACGCACACACACACAAGCGTGCGCACACACTACTCCATTGCCCATGTCTGTTCTTTCCGCCTGGCCCACTCTGCCGTGGCTGTGTTCACTCAAGCCCAGCTGTGATTTCAAGGAGAGTGGGAGCCACTGATGAGTCTGAGATGACCGGAGGAGTCGGAGACAGGCTGTTGCGTGGCCAACAGTGGCTTCCTGAGTCCCACAATCCATCGCAATTCATTAGCTCTCTCCTGGCAGGCCAGGCGAATTCTCTCTGACTCCCAAGAGGCCGGTGGTTTGGGCACAGACCATCTTTCCAGCCTATACCAATTCCTCCAAACCTGAAGTTTTTAACCCAGAAAGCTGCATATCCAGGGAACTGTGGAAGCTGCAAAGTCATTCAGATTCTGTTCGAACCCCAGATTGTCTACATCCTGATCTGCAGTAAGACTGGCGCACAAAAGGATGCTGGTCGGTGGACCCGCAGAGCGTGGCACCCAGCGGATGTTCAGTGCAAATCAGTGGCTGATGTGTGACTTGGAGTGAGTTTGTTGTTGTTGTTTCAAATAATGGATTGAGCCTGGAGAGATAGTACAGGGGTTAAGGCATTGGCCTTGCATGCAATTAACCCTAGTTCAATCCCTAGCCTGCCAGGAGTGACCGCTGAGCACTGCTGGGCATGACCCAGAGTCCAAATCATCATTATCATCATCATCATCATCATCATCATCATCATCATCTTATTATTATTATTATTATTATTATTATTATTTGCTTTTTGGGTCACACCCGGCAATGCTCAGGTGTTACTCCTGGCTCTCTGCAATCAGGGAATTACTCTAAGCGGTGCTCGGGGGACCATATGGGATGCCGGGGATCGAACCCAGGCTGGCATAGGCGGCATAGGCCGCCATGTGCAAGGCAAACACCCTACCCGCTGGACTATCGCTCCGGCCTCCAGCATCATATTATTATAGATTGCTTAATCTTCCCTTCCCTTTGGAGGAGTTTCTGGAATGAGCGGGGCTTGCGCAGAGTCACACGGTTCAGTTGGGCTCACACACACTTTTCCTGTGGTGCTGGGGACCCCGAATCCCAGAGCCCGGGGCGGCACTGACTGGTGCACCTGGGGAGTGGCAGGGGGTTGAGCTGGAGACCAGCCCCCCACATTTGCAAAGCTCCGGCTCTGAGCGTGACTTGGCTCCAGCAGGGTGTGTGGGGTGGGGCACTTTCATGACCCCATTGAGCATGAGCTTCTCCTGGCTGGAGGGTTCTATCATAGACAAGCTGGGACGATGGAATAGAGTCACCTCTATTGTCCCCACTTGTCCCCTCTTCTGGAATCCCACCCATAAGGCCTTGAAACAGGGCGTTGCCAAACAGCTGCATCGTGGAAGTGTGTGAAAAGGGGAGACCTGGGCTCTCCCTCCCCATATGCTCGGTCTCGGGACACCAGGGACCCCTGAAGCTGCCGTGTTTTCTGCCCGACCATCAGCCAGTGCCCAGCACAGACCTGGCGCCCCTCTGATTTCAGAGGGGGAGGATCGACTACAGGAAGTTGTGGTCATGGTTCTATCCGCCAAACTCTTAACAGGGTCTGGGCTGTGCGAGAGGGTGAGGGACACATCCGGTTCCTTTCTTTTCAGTCTGCAATTCATTAGCAAGAGGAAGCGGTGGCCAGGAAGGCCTTTTGGGGAACCCTCCTTTGTTGGGGAGACTCCTAACAAGCCGAGGTCTCTCCACCCTCCCCACCAGGGAAACAAGGGCCTCAGTGTTCATGGCTGTGAAATGGGAGGCAGCCCAGCTTTCACAGACATGTGGGAACGCTTCAGAGGATCACGTGACTGTGATGGTCATGGATGAGACGTCATGGATGAAGCACACAAAGACCGTGACAGTAACCGCATCAGCCAGCGGCAACTTCTCTGGGCAGCGGACAGTTTCCTTTGTGGAAATTAGGGACTTGGAGAGGGACAGGGCAATGGGCCCTGCTCTGATGGAGCTGGTTACAGGGGGACAGATGCCTGTGTCCCCCTACCTCAGAAGGGGAGCAGATGGCCGCTGAGCCCATAAGCAGATAAAGGACTTCCAGATGGCAGGAAGCGGTGTGAGGAGACAAAAGCCAGGAGCACGGTAGGCATGCGAGGGTGGTGGAGGTCGGGAGGGTGGGGAGAGGCCAGGCGGAGGAAGCTGCCCAGGAGGCTGAGCCGGAAGTGGGGAGTCAGTCATGTCGGCAGCAGCTGAGGGCCTAAGTGAGGGCCCCTAGGACGCACCCTTGTGGTTTGAGGCGTTGTTTTTGCTGGCGAGCCCGGGAGCAGCCGGAGAGGAAGTGATAGGCGGCAATGCTGAACCCAAGGGCTGGATGATGGAACTCTGGGACGGATGCTCGCTGCTGAGTGGGTTGTGGGGAGCAAGCCAACAAGGAGCAGGAAGGAGGAAGGTGTCCGTGAGCCTGGAGCCTGTGAACGCTCAGGGTCGGCATCTCGTTTCAGCGCCATGTGAGCATTAGACCTATTTTACAGAGGAGAAAACTGAGACTCTGGAGCTGTTGCATGATAGAGCTGAACCTAAGGCTGACCTGAGCCCAAGGTGGGGCTGAGCTCCAGCCCCGGCCGTTAGACACCTGAACCAGGAGATCCTGAGTCTCATCCTTCCCAGTCCTCTGAGTCCATCCGCAGGCACAGGGTCCTCCCGAGACAGTGCTCCTTACGATGTCCCAATGAGAAGCCTCTGGGGAGGGAGGAAGCGATTCCACAGACTCTGTGACTTGTTTTCTGCTTACACAAACGTTTATTGAGGCATAGAAACCCTTCCATGGACAGAGAAACGGGGGGTCTGCACCTCCGGACACACCCTGTGACCCCCACCTGGAGCAAGACAGGAACGTGTGACCCCGCCCCAGTGCCACTGAGGGCTCAGCTTCTCCCAGCACCGCCAGTCTCTGCCCTGCTCCAGACGGTCCTCAGATCGATCCCCATGGCCCCTGGTGCCTGAACGCCCAGATCCTGAACCCCCTGGGGATCACGCCAGAGCCCTGCAGCAAACTCAGGATGGGAGGCGGCTGGGTGAATGCCCAGGTCCTGGGTGTGGCGGGCTTTTTAAAGAGACCCACAGGTTCATATTCGTGGCACGAGGATGGGTGTAGTAGGTAATCCGTCACCTCGGGGCAGAGAGGCCTCAGTCCCACCAGCTGTGGGCAGACACAGTGAAGGAGAGTGTGTCCCAACACAGACTCCAGGCAGGGAGGAAGCATGTGGCAGCCAGACCCAGTTTGGTGGGGGCAAGACCACCAGAGGCTCCCCATCTCTCTCTCTCTCTCTCTCTCTCTCTCTCTCTCTCTCTCTCTCTCTCTCTCTCTCCTGAGAATCAGGGTGGAGAGCCTGGGTGACCCTCTCCTTGCCCGGGGACCCTAGTCTGTATCACAATAGTGTCTCCCAAAGTGGGGAACCTTCGGGTGCCATTGCAGGGGCCCTTTTGCCTGTGGTTTGAGGCTCTTTATGTTCCTGGAGCAAGCAGGTGCCCTTGGGCTCTACTAGCATGAGACAGGACATATGGAGATGTTACTGGTGCCCGCTCTAGCAAATAGATGATGAACAGGAAGATAGTGATAGTGATTGATAGATTAACGGTGGCCACTGTTTGTTTTTTTTCTTTCTGAATTATTTGTTTTTTTTTCTTTCTGAAATATAGTCAAGGAACTATATGAGTTCCTTGACTTCTAAGAGGCTCGAGTTTGCGTCCTCATTCCTCTTGCTGTGTGGCATTGGGTAAATCGCTTCCCCTCTCTGAACCTCTGCCTCCTCCTCCATGCATGGAGATAGTCACGACCCCCCAACGGGAGCCTGCAGGTGGAACCCCAGGAGACCGGAAGTGCGCGCCACCAGCCCCTGCGCATGCTCCGTAAGCTTCTCCTGCTGCACTGAAGTTCTGAGCTCCAGGTGAGCTTCCTGGAACCCTGAGCTTGCTGTTGACTCCCTAGTGCTCCTCCAGCCTAGTGACCAGGACACCTGAGCAGCAGCTGTTGAACAGGCCCGGAGAACTGTCCCCATCTCCTGGGGTGGGGGAGCTGCCCAGCACAGAAATCGGGGTCCCCTGTTATATGTGAAGCCGCACATCCCGGCCACACAGCGTCTCCCGCTTGCCGCCCGATCGAGGTGCCTGGGGTCCTCTTAGCCTCCTCCCTGTGCTATTTACAGGCCTGAGGTGTGTGCCGAGTGCTCCCCTGAGAAACAGAATTGCTCCCGGGGAGGTCCGCTGGCAGAATATTCCAAGGAATGCCCATCACCCACTGGAAGTCCAGGCCTCCATGCGGCTGATGAGCCCGGGCTCAGACCCCTCACTCTGAGAGAGTAGGGGCGGCCTCAGGATAGCTCTCAGAACCTTCTTACCCCGCTGCCTTTGCTTCCCAGGTCTCACACCGTCCACTAAAGTGAAGCCCCCCACTGTCCTCCCAACTTTCCTTGCCCTGCCCCCAAAGCAAACCTATTTTCTTTCACATGTGAGTGTGCGCCTGCTTTCCCGGCATGCGTGAAGAAGCGGCCCCTTTGCACACGGCCCTGCCCCTTTGCACACGGCCCTGCCCCTTTGCACATGGCCCTGCCCTTCTCCCACCCCGTGTTCTGCCAAACCCCTACAGCAAATCCGAGCATCACTTGTCTGCCCGCGCTGTTCCCACAGCTGGGCTGCCCTCTCCCGCTCTTTCCCACTGCACCCAGGCCTGCCCCACCTTCTCTTCTTCTTTTCTTTTTCTCTTTATATTTTTTGGCTATGCTGGGGATGAAACCCAGAGCCCCAGATGCATAAGGCCAACGTTGATCCATTAGGCCCCTCCCTGGCCCAAGCCTTCTCTTCCCGACCGTTTCCTTGGCCTGGTGCAGAACCCCATCTCTTTCTGTTGCCAGTTACACTGTGAGAACAGCCAGTATCAGAGAAATTGAAAACACCCAGCATGGGCCGGCACGCGGGGAAGAAGGAACGTTGCGTGCCTTGCTCAGGAAGAGAATCGGTGGTGCCATTAGGGAAGAGAGTATGGCGGCGCCTTGACAAGATCAAAATGGATTTTACATGGCCCAGCAGGACCGCACAGAGACATTTCTCTGAAGGATATGAAAGCACTTGTTGGAAGGGTATTCGCATACCTGCTCCTCACTGCAGCCGAATCACAGAGCCCAAGCGAATCTACCTCAATGCCCACCTGCAGCCTACAGCCATGCTCTTCAGCATTTTTTTTGTTTTGTTTTGTTTTGGGTCACACCCGGCAATGCTCAGGGGTTACTCCTGGCTCTGCACTCAGGAATTACTCCTGGCGGTGCTTGGAGGACCATAAGGGATGCTGGGGATCGAACCCGGCTGACATGGGCCGGCCTTGTGCAAGGCAAACGCCCTACCCGCTGGGCTATCGCTCCGGCCCCTCTTCAGCCTTTTTGACACATGAGCATCTGTAGGGTCCGTAGACCAGTCGTTGAAGGCCACTGCTCTCCATAATGAATGCACATGTCCTTACAAAAGATGAAATGGGGACATGGGGCGGGTGGAATGCATGTCTGGCATGCACTAGGTGCTTGCAAGTTTGATCCCCAGCAGGGCATGGACTCCTGAGCACTGCTGTGTGGCCTGGCAATGCCCAGCACACCTGGGCCTGAGCACCAAACTGTGAGACCTGCACTTACTGCAGGGCTGAGTGTCACCAAGCAGGACCTCGAGGACCCAGAGCCCCACTGGGAAGGTCCCTATGAAAAAGATGAACTCTTGCCCTTTGGGACTAAACAGATGGAAACCATGCCAAGAACAATAAGGAAGTGAAAGCAATTGCAGGGGGAATTGTGGGATACAGAACCAGGATAACTCGAGAATACACACAAAACCCCACAAAACCCGGAGACCATGAAACCTAAGCTGGTTCTGGGAGGGATGGGGAGAAAAGTGGGAGAAAGGGCCAAGGGGGCCTTTAGGAGACAGGAGGGTCCTGGAACTTTGGGGGTACCTGGCAGGTGTCTTAGTTACTTTGGAGGGGTGAAGCTATATCCCCTATGCGCCATAGTGTCGTAAACCACTGATTTACCCAAAGTGTGTCACTCTCAGTTTGATGGTTTTCTTTGTTGTGTTCGGTAGGTTCAGGGGGTTTCCTGTCTTTTTAACCAACTTTCCCACCAGCCCATGAATGAAGATTCCGTGTATCCCCACAACCCCTGTATTCCCAGGCCCGCCTGGGCCTGGCAAAGGGGCAGCATTATATGGAGCCTATAGACGGGCAGGCACAGCCATGGGACCAACACTGGGGGATCTGTGGGGGAGGGTTGGCTGCACGGCCGGGAGAGGACAGACAGGTGCTGGCGGGCGCGTGAGTGGGTGGGCAAGGGAAGGGGTGGATGGACGGTGACGCAGAGGGCGGAGGCCACAGGGATGAAGGAGCGGAATGGAGAGAGGCAGTTCTCCTCGGGGTCACAGGGCAAGGCTTTGGGGTGAGGATCCGGGCCCCCATCTCCCGCCCGCCTCGGCTTCCCTCGTTCTCTTGGCCAAGTTACCACCTGTCTCTTATCCTTGGTTGCGAGGACAATGAGAGAAACTTGCTTTCACAATGAAGATGTCTGAAAATCCAAAAGGATTTAAAGGTGGGTGGGGGGGATGTCGGGGTCTCTCCTGTGTGGCTTTGGGGAGGTCACTGCGTCACTCAGGGCCTTGACAACTCTAGAAGGTGGACAGGGGAGGGCAAGAGTGAGTCTAAGGCGGGACCCTCGGCCACATTCTTGCTTTGGTCTCTTGAAAGAAACTTTGTCCTTAAGGGGGCAGCAACTTGCTCCCGGCCCCTCCTGGATCTACCCGCCCCTGTCGTCCCCTGCCCCAGCGGCAAATCCAGGGCTTGCCAAGTGCAGGCTCAGAGCAACCGACTAGAGCCAGAGCCCAGCAGTTGAGAGACGGTGGACGGCAGATCAGGGCTGGGGGGCCAGGACTCATGGACCTCTAGTCCCCAAGCTCTCATCTCCTTTGGAAGATTCTTCAAAGGGCAGTTCCTGGACCTCAGCTTCCTCGACTGTGAGGTGGGAGAGGGGGAGAGGGGGAGAGGCTGTGGGAGCCTCCCTTGACCACTGACCCCCAAATCTCTGATGCTTTGCTGTCTCCTTCCTGCCCTGTCTTCAGAAACCACTGCCTTTGTGTCCCTAGGCCTGGTCCTGCACCTCAGGCCCAGCTGGGAAGACAGCAGCAAGGCTACCAGCGAGGCCTTGGCCCCAGGGACTCAAGGCCTTGGTACCTGAACAGGCCACGCCCACAAAGTACCTGGTGGGTGTGGCTCTTGTGGGTGTGGCTTGTTCAGCTCCTCCTACGTAGCTGTTATACCAGGTGGAAGAGTCCGACCTCACTACATCAAAACCCTCCATGAGAAAGCACAGACAGAAAAGGAGGTGGGTGGGCAGCCCCCTCCAGGACGACAACAGCCGGTTTGAATTTACTTCGTTCCCAAAGACAGAATTAATTCTGGGGCCACCCCACACTCCCCACCCTGCTCTCTGGCGTGGCCTAGTCTAGCCTGAAGTGCCTCCAGGCCTGGAGGAGCCTGGAGGCGGGGGGGGGGGGGGGGGGGGGGAGGTACAGAGAAGTAGCAGCAGGTGGGAGCCCCCAGTGGCTGGTGACTGTCACTTGGGGCATCCTGGACCTTCCTGAGCCTGGGGAGGCTTGAGTTTGCAGGCTTGGGGGTGGGTCCGTGCCAAGGTTCAAGCTACTCTCTTTGCTCCAGCACCCGCAGGCCCCAGGTCAGTCCGGAGCTGCCCGTTGGCAGAGAGACCGGGCGGGGAAACTTCCTCTTAATGAAGTGGATCCGCACTCCACAGCTCCGACCTGCTCGAGCAGGTGAGGCCACGCAGCTGCGGGCTGGGCCTGTCTAAGAACTGGTTCCGAGAACCGAATGCTGACGCCCAGGGCCCCAAGGCGCTCGGGGCCCACCAGGCTGTTCCCACCAGGCCTGCTAGCGCTCTCCGTGGGAGTGGGGTACATGGGGTACACGGGGTGAATGGGGCTCTCTCCTGCCACACCCAGTGGTTTCTGAAAACTGTTGGCAAAGCTGACTTGAAAGCCTGAACATGCTTCCAGGAACCCGCCAAGGAGTCCTGACTTATGGCCAAAAAGTCCCCAGACTCTGCCAGTCTGCTGTGACCAGCTTGAGGTCATTTCAAGTCTGGCCTCAGCAGTGACTAGCTGGGGCACCCTCAGGCAAGTTGCTGAACCTCACTGGGCCTCAGAGGGTGCAGAGAGGAGCCAGTGAGTGCGGGTAAAGTGCTTCCGGGAGACAGTCTCAATAAAGCAGCTCTCTTCATACTCTAGAATATTCTCTCTCAACAGATGCGGCTCCATACAGAATTCCTGTGGCGGGGAGGCCTCTGGCTCATGTAGACATGGGGTGAATGATTTCCCTGTCTGAGTCTCAGTCTCGAAAGAGATGCGGCAATGACCCCCGGACCCCAGGAAGGCAGGGAAGGGGGCTGGCCAGACTCCAGAGCAGCTTCGCCTCAAGTGTGGGAGCCCCAATACCCTCTGGGGGCCACTTCCTGCTGCTTCTTTGGACTCAGCTCCTGCCAGGATATGACGAATTGAGAAGGGGCTTCCCACCCCAACCTGCTGTCTCTCCTCTCAGCACCTCCCAGCAGAGACCCGCAGGACCTGTTCTGTGTCTCCCCAGTGGATCTGAAAGCCCAGTGTGTGGTCTGGGGGCCCTGTGCCCTCAGATGTCACCTCCTCCCCCATCATCTCACCCTGGCACCAGTGGAGCCCAGAGGAGGCAGAAGTGTGGGCCACTGCGGGTACGGACATGTAGACAGTGTTCTCCGGGTCGCTGTGACCTTGTCAGCTCACACAGCAAAGGGCCTTGCCCAGGGCTGGAAACCCGTCCCAGGGGCACAGAACAGGGTCTTTTGCCCTGTTATTTCTGCCCACCCCAGGTTCTGGAAGCACTTTGGACAGTCCTTGGCATTTTGCGGGCGACTCTCCACAAGGCAGGGGGTGCCAGTCCAGGGTTGTGAGGACACTTCGCCTCTCATGCCACGTAGGGGTTCTTGGCTCTGCAGCCCCAGGGCCCAGGACTGTTGACCGCAAACCACAGCCAGCCTGGGCAGGATCCAGAGAACAGCGGGCAGGGGATGCTCGTGCCGTGCTCCTGAGAGGGTTCAGCGTTGGCACCAAGGTGGGGGTACTTCTGCGGGGCTGGGGGTGGGTAGTCGGGTTTCCGAGGGCGGCTCAGAGCGCGCTGGTCTCTCGCTCACTCACTGAGGACATCTTGGTGAAGCTCCGATGGCTGGGGTAGGAGGAGTGGCCTGTGTCCTCGCTCAGGGCGTTGACCAGGCGGGAGAAAAGGGCTACCTTGAACTTCTTGAAGTCTTGCCCCATGAAGACATAGAGAATGGGGTTCACACAGCTGTTGGCGATGGCAATGGCGGTGGCCAGCGGCAAACCCAGGCTGAAGACGGAACCGGGCAGGGTCGTGTGGTGCAGCTCTAGGAGGTAGAGGGTGTGGTAGGGGCACCAGCAGAGGAAGAAGGTGACAATGATGGTGACGATGATCTTAAAGGGCTTCTTGGTCTTCGCCAGGCGGTTCCGGCGGAGCTTACAGACGATGGTGACGTAGCAGACGGAGATGATGATGACAGGGACCAGGAAGCCGCAGAGGAAACGCGTGACGGTCACCACCATATGGCGGCTGAACCCCACCGCGTCGGGGTGGCGTGGCCGAGCCCCAGGGAGAAGGGGCGGCCGACAGACTGAAGTTGTTAAAGCAGGAGATTTTGCCCTGCCGCAGGGCCGTGTCCCGGAAGACCAGGGATGGGGAGCTCAGGAAGAAAGCCAGCACCCAGATGAGCAGGCAGGCGGCGTAGGCCAGCCGCACGCTGCGGTGATTCTGCGCCCACACCGCAACAGCACCGAGATGCAGCGGTCGAAGCTGATGGCGGTGAGCAGGAAGACGCTTGGTGTACATGTTGTGGATGAGCAGGAAGTTGCTGATCTTGCACATGGCCGTGCCGAAGACCCAGTGGTAGTCCAGGCGCGTAGGCGATGTGCAGCGGGAGGAAGAGGTTGAAGAGGAAGTCGGCCATGGCCAGGTGGAGGAACCACACCGTGTTCACTGTCCGCTTCATCTTGAACGTGGCGATGGCGATGACCACGCCCGTTGCCCAGGATGCCCAGGAAGCAGATGGCGCTGTAGACCACCACCAGGAAGATCCTGGCCGCCCTGCCTTCCAGGGCGACGTGTCCTCCAGCACCACGATGGGGTCATTATAGTCTTCCAATAGGTCGTAATAGGTGTCGGAGAAGTTCTGGTAATAGTCCTCCATTTTCTGCGAGTGGAGAGAGAGACCATTAGAGGGCGTTGGACTAGCTAAAGAGATTGACCAGCAAGACCAGCAATGGAGGAGGAGGAAGAAGAGGAGGAGAGAATAGAGGAGGGAAGAGGAGGAAGAGGAGGAGGAGAAAGAGAAGGAGAAGATGGAGGGAGAGAGGAGGAGGAGGAACAGCAGGAGGAAGAGAGGGAAGAAACTGGGGGAGGAAGAGGAGGAGAATGAAGAAGAATAAACAGCCTCACCCCACCAGCTCTGGACTCTGGGTGTGAAGTTTCCCCACTTACTACTTTGCCATTTTATTGCTCAAACCAGCACCTCCTCCAGGGATTCATGACTGAATCCTTGCAACAGCTCCAAGAGGGGGAAGGTCAAGAAACCCATTTTGCACCGGAGAAAATTAAGGCACAAAAAGTGTTAAGTCACTCGCCCCCTGCCCTACAGCTAGAGACGGACACCTCAAGACCACGTGTAAGGACCTGTCTAAGGGTGTCTTGACACCATGCCTCCTCGGGTGGGGGCACCGACATTCTCACTGGCACAGCCTCCAGGTTGCCGGAGCCTTCCCGGGAGCAGGGCCAGACTGGGATCCTCATGTTCCCTGGTCATGGTCGGCCGGGAGTCTCTCCTGGTGGTGCTCAGGGGCTGTGCCGGCAGGGAGGGCCCCCCAGGTCTCCCGTGCACAATGCCTGAGCTCAGCCTGTTGGTCTCTTGCTGACCCCTTGGGGTGCTCTTTACAGAGCCCCCTGCCCGATGAGAATCGGTGAGGGGACAGCAATGAGAAATGAGGCAGTGCCCCCTTGATCATTCAAGTCCTGCAGTGCTGGGGGGGGGGGATCTCCCTTTCTGTGGCCGTGGGAGGGTGTAGCAGCCTGTTGAAGGCATTAGCCCCACCATGCGGCCACAGGGCTCTGCTTTGGTTTTTCCAGCCTTCATCTACACAACTTAGACTTTCCTTGGTTTTTAGTGTCACTTCACGGGGATCCGTGGCCATTGCCGTGGCAGCCCACACGCCTTGTTGGGGGTTTCCTTGGCACAGGCTCAGATACCACCAGGCACGACGCTACTGTCATTACCGTGGGGAAGGTGCTGCTGGGTCCCAGCCAGTGGCAGATTCGTACACGTGTGCGAGCTCCGGCTCTGCGCCCTCTCTAACCACTCTGCTTTCCAGGCACTGCACATCTCTCTGCACATCCCTCCACCCTGCCTGGCCCCGCTCCTCCCTCTCTGGGGGGTGTGTCCCGTTTTCCTGTGGCCTGTCAAGAAACCCACCACCCCAGCTTGCACAGCCATCTGGTCGCGGTCAGGGGCACTCGGGGAGCACAGTCTGCCAACAGCTGGGCGTCCATCAAGCCCAGGGACAGCTGGACCCCCCTTCCTGCCCTCGTTTCCCCAGAGAGTGGAGGGTAGCCATGAGCTGTCCTGGCAGGGCTCCCGGATTCTTCCTGTGACCCTCAAATCATGTCCCAGAAAGTCTGCTCAGGGTCAATTATACAAGTCACCTGGAGGGGCGCCAGGTGCAGGGGCTCCAGGAGGGGCGCCGGGAGCAGGGTGGGGATTCTGTCTGTCATTGGGTGACTCGCTCCCCTTGCTGGGCCTTGCTTAAGGGTGAAGCTCATCTCTCGGGCCCTCCTGCTTCCCAGGCTCGGGAAGATGCCTCGAAGTGCCCTTGGGGTGTCCTCCCGACCTCCCTTTGTGTGGAGACGAGCTGTGAGGGGCCTGCCACAGGCTCTCCTGCCCCTGTGAGGGTCACCCTGACCATCTCACCATCCCTTCACAGCCTCCTGAGAAGCCCGGGGTCAGAACAACACAGCTCTGGGTGGGGTCTGGACTTCAGCGCCAGGACTGTGGGATTGGGGCAGCCGGGAGGGCAGGGAGACTCCCAAGTCCTTGTCAAAGTGATGAACCAAGAGACACAAAAGAAGCCACAACCCAGTCACACACTGTCCCTGCCAGGGATGGCCTGGCCACCCATGGGGTCAGTGGTTCGGGTCATTTGCAGGTCCCCATGAAGACCCTGTGAGCCTCGCAACCCTGCCAGGTGGGGTCTTAGCCTCCGTGCTCCACAAGCAAACTTCAAATTCCTGATTTATTAGGGAAGCGCTTCAGGAAAAAACGGTCAAGGGGAGGAGGGCCGGGTGCAGCCCCAAAGTCCCAGGGAAGGTGGCTTGGCTGCGGGCCAGGGCTCAGGGAACAATAGAGGTCACGTTCCCAGAAGCGGAGTATTTATGGCCCTCTCCCGCTCTGTTGGGGTGTGGGTCTGTTCCCATGCTGGTCCAGCCTTGCCCGGGAGCCGCGGGTGTGAGCTGGCAGGACCAAGAGGCCACCGGAGGGACCTGTGTGCCAGCAAATCACGGGTGGGGACCCGGGTGCGGATGCACACAGGGGTCTGCAAGGGCCGGGAGCCGGAGGTCACTGGAGGCCCAGCCAGTGCTCGCATGCAGCTGTTACAAGCCGTGGATGGTGGCATGTGCGCCCAGCCACGGGACACAGAGACTCTTCAGCACCCAAACGTGGGGTTTCGGTGCGGGAAAGCACGCTGGCAGGAAATGCATGTTGTAGGATCATCCCCAAGGGAGACAGCCGCGAGGTCCGCAGATGAGCATGGGACCACCCACCGTGTCTCCCCAGCCCACCTCCAGGGGGCAGACAGGAGCATAAAAACAGGGCTCACGGGAAGTGAATGCAGTGAGTATGGGGGCTCCGGCAGCCACAGCTGCATTGAGGCCAGACAAAGGGGCGCCTCTATAGCGCCTGTCCCGGCAAAACCCCAAACTGACAGCCACCCCACCCCCTGTCTGACGCCATACATGGCCTGCGCCCATCTGACTGGGGGGTGTGAATCTGCTGAAGTCACACGGGGCAGTGAAGGGTCAAGTTGGGAGCATCCCCCTTCCTCAATGGCGCGTCAGTGAGGTGGGCAGGGAACTTGGATCTCTGGGGAGTCGGCCTAGTATCTACTCACAGAGACTCTGTGGCTTTGGAGAGGACCCCTAGAGGCAGCCCAGCCCCCAGACAGCACAGATGGTCCAGCCACACCACCCCGCACCCCCACCAGGCAGACCATGGTGGGGGAGGGGCTGGGCCAAGGTCACATCTGGTTCCTCCAAAGAACAAAACCCTCAGGCTGTTCCTGGCTATGTCTTTACCAAGCGCGCATGGCCGACACTCTTCCTACTTCCAGGCACTGTTCTGGGCATCAGAGGGGAAACTGAGGCCTGGAGAGGCTAAGGAGCATGCCCAGAGGCGCACAGAAGCTCAGGTATCCCGCCTCAAGTCTGAACAGTCCCTGTGGATGGAACAGCCGGCAGAACTGCCAATCGCTTCACGTCGCCTCCTCAGAATATTCTAGAATCCTCAGAATATTCTAGAATCCTGTAGTGTCTATCCCAAAGTGGAAACTCCCAGAACCATCAGGGATTCGGTGGGGAGCACGGTTCAGAGGGTGCGTTTCACCTCTGAAAGGATTCACCCCTTTCCTTGTCTGGGTGTCTGTTGGGGTCCCTCCCACTGGGCGGTCTTGGCCTCTCAGCCTCTCTGCGGGGAGCACCCCTGTGTCTCCCTGCTCCTCCCTCCCCCTGCGGCCCCCTGCACCTCAGCAGCTCCTCCCTCCTGCATTATTCCGCATCACTCACCTGTGAGCCGGGCAGCCCCGGCTTCCCCACTTGCTCTCCCAAACTCACAGCTCTCCTGGCCACTGTGGCTCATGTTCCCGGCTCCAGGGCCTTATCAGGGCCCGTGGGCGTGGGAAGCAATGGAGGAAACTGGAAACCTTCCCTCCGCCTTTGGCCCAGCTCCTCCCCTCTCTCTCTCTCCCCCACCACCCATCCCCTCCAAATCTCTCAGCCTCTGAAAGACTTAGGATCTGGGGGGCCCGGGCAGGGGGCATCTTGCTTTAAGCCGGAAAAAGAGGTCCCGATAGAGGCTGTCTTTCCCCAGCCACACATAAAGGGACCTGGGATGGCCTCTGTGTCCTCCTGAGGCCTGGAACTCAGCCTGCACTGCCCACCTGCTGCATATGTCTGCTACAGAAACTGACTACTAAGAGATGCACACTCAGAGAGGGCAAGCCACTAAGCCAGGGTCACACTGCCAGGGTTGAAAGCCAGGTCTGGCTCCTTCACCTTGTCCAAGATCCCAGCCTCAGCCCCTAGCGACCTACGGGGCCCCACACAGCCTCTGTGGGGTCCCACCTACCCCCTCCAGCCCCACCCCACTCTCCAGATTGCCATCTGTGCAGGCGGTCAGAGTCCCTGGCGGGTCCAAAATGTCAACTCCTCACCCTCAGGGCAGAGGAAGGAGGGTCATCACCCCCACCCTGCCCCAGATTCCGAGGAATTACAGTTCCTAGGCCCCCAGATCTTCAAGCCGGGAACCTCAAAACTGCACCCCCAGCAGATGTTCCAGCTGCACGCCTGGCGGCAGCCCCAACACAAAATTAGCTCCGTGTCGGGAGAGTTTCCTCCCGGGACTCGCCCACACTCGGGCTGGCTCTGACTCACGCCGCGCGGCCAGGAAACCTGTTTGCTTTGGGTCTGGTTGGGCCCGTTTGTGTGAAGGACTCTGCCAGCGTGGGGAGGTGAGGGGGCGCTCTGGAGGGGTTTCATGCTCCTACACGGGGACCTTAGGGAGCTTCAGACACCTGGTCAGAACAAGAAATCTCCGCACAACGCACGCCATCACTTGCCCCCACATCAACTACGGGTTTGGGCCCAAAAGATGCTCTTCAACCCCGTGTGCGGGTCCCAAGTTTGCTTCTATGCTCTGCACCCAGGTTGGCTTATAGGAAAAATTTCTCAATTTCTTCTTTCTTTTTGGGGGTGTTGGGCGTCACACCTGACAATGCTCCCGGCTCTGCACTCGGATCAATCCTGAGCTCAGGGACCATATGGGATGCTGGGGATCGAACCTGGGTTGGCCACATGCAAGGGAAGCATCCTACCTGCTGTCTGGACCCTGGCCTATAGGAACAAGGTTAATAAACTCCTTGCCCTCTGACCTCTTGTCTTACCCTCTGACCTCTGACTGAGTTAGATCCTTGTGGCGAGTGGGGGCTGATTCTCCAGCTCCTCCGCTCCACCCCTGAGTGAGAGAACCATGAGCTCCTGGGCCCCTAGCCCAGGGCCCAAAGGTCCATTGCACCTGGACCCCTACGTCGCTGCTCTGTCCCTCTGACTATTCACCCCTTTCCGTCCCCCATGCCTGAGCTCCCATCATGCACCTCATGGGAGCGACCTCGTGGGAGCAACCTCGCTTTCTGCTGAGACCCTCATGGAGAAACTGGACTCTCGGGGCCACACACCCACCCACCCTCATCTGTCAACACCTTTCTCCTTGCCGGAGAGGCCCCAGCCTCAGCAAGGGGCCCCTCCCCACCCCACATCCCCAGAATTTCATTTTCTACCTAGTCACTGGAGATAGGCATTTAATAAAATTCCAAATGCCCTGGGTCTCAGACAGCTCAGAGAGCTGGAGCCCATGTGAGGCCCCTTTCCGGTCTCTGGCACCACCTGAATCCCCAGTACTATTGGGGTGCCCCGGTGTCCCCCAGTACAGTTGGGGCTGAGCAATGAACTGTCCGCCTGATGCACTGAGTGTGACCAGAAACAACCCCAGGGTCCCCCGACACACACACAAATTTCTTTTTGCCCCTCATTTTGGAGCACAATTAGAGGAAGCACTCTCAGCTCTAAAGCAAGGGGCACGTCCTGGTGCTAACAGAGACGGGTGCCCCCAAGAAGGTTCAGCTGCAGGAGAGAGACCAAGGCCATCTGGTGTCACTCACAGAGAACCCACGCAAGCGGAGCTGGAGCCACAGTGCAGTGCTTGCTGCATATGGTGCCTAAAATAAATAAACCAAGAGAACAAAAGCAAATTCATAGACTGTCCAGCAAAATGGTGGCCACAGAAAGGAAGAGAAAAGGGGGGACTGGGTCTGAGGGGTCAGGTGAGGGCCTCAGAGAGAAGCCAGACTTGGGGGTGAGCCTGAACTAGTAGACACAGTTGTGGGTCTGCAAGGCTGAACCCTGAAACCAAAGTGATGATAACGGAAAGTCAGAGAGCTGCCTAAGAGCAAACCACACTCTCTCCAGCCTAAAGTGTCGACGGCACCTCAGCCCCAAGAACACCATGGTCTTGCCCAAAGACCCGAGTGTCGGCCTGGCCACAGGCAGTTTGAAAACCCGGCTCCCAGGCCAGGGAGGGAGTGGGGGGGCTGTCTGGTCGCAAATTCCATTTTGTTTGATTGGTTTAGGGGGTGGGAGTTGCTCAGGCCTTGGGGGCCATGTGGTGCTGGGGATGGAGCCCCGGCTCTCGCACCCCAGCCTGCACACGGACCCTTTGGGTTATGCCTGGCCCCAGCCCTGTTATTTCACTGGTCACCCAGCAGCCAGCACCATGGCCACAGAGCGCCCCCCAGCCTGGCGTCCTCTGCCTCTGTCCTCAGCCTCCTGCACAGCCGTAAACTCGTCTCAGGCCTGGGAGCCCAGACACGACATTTGCTTAATCCCTTGAAGTCACTTAATCCCTTGAAGCCAGCCTGGAGCCGCTCATGCAAATAATCCCTGCGTGTGTACACAGCGCCTGGGGGGTCTGCGGGGGTGGGGCGCCAAGGGGGCCCTGACGTGGTCGGCTCAGGATGTGGTCAGAGAGCCCTGCAGGGTGGTCGTTGCCTCCCTGAGACTAGTCTGCCTGTGTCCACTGCACCAAGTCCATTGTGCCCACTCAAGCAGGGACAGGGCCCAGACACAGGCATCATGGTCCTGGTCCCGGCTCCTGAAACCCAGCAGCGTGTCCCCTTCAGCAGCGAGGGTCACCCTGCGTCTCACACAGCCTCTGCTTCTCCCCTGGGTCCTAGAGATGCTCGGGCAGGGGGCAGGGCAGGGGCGGGGCCGTGTGCAGGGCTGTGTGCAGAGTTGTGTGCAGGGGCCGTGTGCAGAGGTGTGTACAGGGCCGTGTGCAGAGGTATGTGCAGGGCTGTGTGCAAGGTCGTGTGCAGAGGTGTGTGCAGGGCTGTGTGCAGGGCCGTGTGCAGAGGTGTGCACAAGGGCCGTGTGCAGAGGTGTGTGCAGGGCTGTGTGCAGGGCCGTGTGCATAGGAGCCCGGTGCTGCCCCTAGGTAGACTCTATCCCCCTTACTGAGCCCCTGAACTCCCACCGGAATCCCACTGACGCTGGCATCTGGGAGCAAGGAGGCCAGTCAGCCAAGGAAGAGGGAGGGAGAAGGTCCAAGGTCAGACTTGCTCAGAGATGAGGATCTTCCACTGAGCACAGAGCAGGCCACTGAAATGTTTATCACCACCCCTGGCCCTCACGGGGACAGGGGCCACTGGGGACCGTTCCAAGGCGAGCTGCTCTCCAGTGCTTGGGAGCAAGAACACAGGCCCAATCGGTCAGGGCTGCCCTCCCCACCGCCTCCCTTCAGGCCAGGTGTGGCCACAGATGAAGAGGACGCGCTCGCCGTGGCCATGTCCAGCCTCCCCTGTCCCTTCCTGGCTTCCCATCCTCTGCACGAGCCTCTGCAATGTATTTTTTATTTGCTCCAACTGCTGGATCAAGCTCTTGTGCCTCCTCGCTTGGCACTGGGGCTGCGTGGCTGTCAGACCTTGATTTCTGAGACTCCAGAGGACACACCAGGCTCAGGGATGAAGGAAAACGGACCCAACGGACGGGTCAGCCCCCTGAGCGTGTCCAGCAATGCCAAGGACCCCCTTTTCTCCCCTTTCATAGATGGGAAGGTGAGAATCAAACCACTCGTAAGTCACAGGTAGAATCAGGAGCGCCGGGTGGAGCTTCCGGTTTCACTGGGTTCCCCTGGAGCCACGCCGTCGGTCCCTTAGCACAAGACTGCAGCGCCCACTCCAGCCTCTCACTCCTGTGTGACCTGGTCCGGTTACTGCACCTCTCTGGGCCTCCAAGCAGGGATCAGTGAAACCAGGCCCTAGGGATGGAGCATCTGCAGTGATGAAGCTGATGAACTGGGCGGCCCGGGAGGCCCAGATTCCTTCCCGGCTTCCCCTGTGTCTGGCTCAGAAGCTCCTACACATTTGGCCTAGGGCAGCCCTGCCTGGGCCTCTTGCTGGCTGCCCCACAGATCCCCTTGCGCCAGGTCGGCTTGTTCTGGAAACTTCCTGCCTCTGGCCTGGAAGCCTCTTCCCCACGGCCCCTCACTGGGGGAGGTAAGCGCTGCACGCCCAGGGTTCTGGCCGTGCGGTTTGGCACCTGAGCCTAGGAGAGGTCAGAAGACAGAAGCCCCATTGGAGGGAGAGAGGCAGGGGCTCCCCAGACATGCTGACTCAAACGCTCCTAAGTCTGAGAAACTTCCTACAAGATGGCCTGGCCCAGGTCTGGAAACCTCCAGCGCCCAGATCCCCCACTCCGCTCACCAGAGCCTCATTCCTGCTTCCAAGAAACAGCTTTTCAGCACCTGGTGTGCGCCAGGGTGGGTGCAGGGATCACACCGGCTCCCTCAAAGGCTGACCGCATTCCCCAGGGGAGGGATGGACGGGGGGAGAGCACGGCAGCCAGCGCTGGAGCCCGGCTGTCTGGGTTCAAATCCCTGCTCTGCCCCGCCCGCGCACACCCCCACCCCGATGCAGCAAGTCCCCATCCCTCTCCGGGCCTCCGTCTCCTCATCAGAAACTAGAGGGTGACAGCAACCCTTAGAAACGGAACACGCCGACAGTGGTCGTAGGACAGAATCGTAGAAGCACGATCAAAATGCCAGAAAAAATCAAACCGGCGTGAGCAGCAGGAAGGAGTCCCTGAGTGAGGACGGGGATGGGGAGGGGGCTACTGTTCTCAGCAGTGCCCAGTGGCAGGGGGCCTCCTCCAGCCCTGGGCTTTGAGCAGAGTTTGTCTTTTAGTGAACATGAGGACATGCCCTCTGCTCCCACAGGGCCCTGTTACGTGGCTGAGCTTGTGGTCCTGGCTCTGTCCAAGACAGTGGAAGGTGGCCAAGGAAATCAGGGAACACTTCCTGGAAGAGGTGGCATTTGAGCAGAGTCTTAACAGGGCAAAGCCTCTGCTTTGATGGGAAGTTGTGGGTAGAGGAGCCATTTCTCAGAGGAGTGTGTGCAAAGGCCCTGAGGCATGATGAGGGAAGAACAGGAGATGCAGCTGAGAGACGAAGGGGTCCAGGCGTGACGCTGACCCCAGCGACCATCAACTCTATTATGAGGCCCATCGGGCCGGGGTGGTCCCTCTTCCTAAAGTGCTCCCACTCTGACCCCTGTGGCGGGCACGGGGTTGGCGTTGGGAGCTGGGGTCTGCAGATAGGAAGCAGGAAAGGAGTCTCATGACCCAAGTGAGGCTCCTTCCCCCAGAGCCCCTCTGAGTCAGGGGAGCCCCTTGAGAGCTGAGGCAACTGTCGACCACCCTGGTTCCGTGAGCACTCTCCCCTCAGGCCACGTGGGCAGACTGTCCTCAAGAGCCGTTTCCATGGCGACTGCCCTTGCTCAGAGGGAGGTCTTGGAGGAACCTCAGCGTGGGGACCTGTGAGTCCGAGAGCAGCTCTGGGGCCCACCCTGGCCAGCCAGGAGGAACCTGATCACCATGGCAACGCTAATTTACATCCCCGAACCTCCCCTACCCAGGACCCAGTGGGGGGGGGACGGGTGACATCTAGAAACAGCAGCTTACAAGCCCTGTGAGTAAGGGGAGGGTCTGAGTGCCCCCAAGAGACGGGCTTGGATGCAGATGAAGGAACATTTCCAAGGGTCTGAGTTTTAGATTCCAGAAAGATGCATCCCCCCCCAGCCCCTACATGCCACCTTTGTTTTTTGTTTTGTTTTGTTTTTTTTTGCTTTTTGGGTCACACCCGGCAATGCTCAGGAGTTACTCCTGGCTCTGCACTCAGGAATCACTCCTGGTGGTGCTCGGGGACCATATGGGATGCCGGGGATCGAACCCGGGCTGGCACGGGCCGGCCGCATTCAAGGCAAACGCCCTACCCGCTGGGCTATCGCTCCGGCCCCCCCACATGCCACCTTTGGACTCTGCTTTTACGCCATCCTTCCCTGTGGTCATTCAGACAAAACCTGGGGTCCGAGAGAGGGTCCCGAGCCCGCCAGGAATGACCCTGAGCACAGAGGCAGCAGTGAGCCCTGAGCACTGCTGGTCTCCAATAAAAAGGACAACACCTGCCAGAGACAAGGAGCTGCCCCTCCCAGCCAGCCCATCCTTAAGTCATGACATTGGAAGGCGGGGACTTTGGAAGGTTCTAGGAACTCCCAGGAAAGGGATCAGCGCTTCTCTAAGAGGGCTCGAGGCTCCCAAGGGCCACCCCCTGAAGGCCCGGAGGAAGAGAGGGTCAGGGGACCCACAGTGCATCAAATCTGATGTGACTTGATCTTGGGTTTCTCAGTCTCCAGGACTTAAGGAATTTCCCTTGTTTGTTGTTGTTTTGGGCCACAGCCAGCAGTGCTTGGGCTTAGTCCTGGTTCTGCACTCAGGGATCACTCCTAGAGTGCTTGTGGGGTGTTGGGGATTGAACCAGGTTGGCCACATGTGAGGCAAACACCCTCCCCGCTGTGCTATTGCTGACTTAGAATTTCTTTCTTTTTTTTAAAGTTCTATGGCTTATGATAGCTTTTTAATTAAAACAATTTATTAAAAATTCATTCTAAAACCTGAGCTGCGCAGGAGGAAGAGAGCGGCATGGAATGCCTTCAAAGGCATCGAAGAAATAGCTAAAAGGACAAAGAACCTCCGGCTCGGGCAGATCTCTTCGACTCCACCATTCTCCCTTGCATTAACATACACCCTCAGAGACCTGGGCCCTACAAAAGCAGGAAGAGAATGCTATTCGGTCTCCCAGAGAGGAATCGAAAAAGCTATGCTTGGAATATCACGCCTCACTCAAGTGAGAGAAGGAATCTGGAGCTCTGACCTCCGTCGCTATTCCAGAATCAGGGACGCTGTCTCTTTTGCCAAGGCATCGAAAATCAGATGGGCTGGACATGTAATGCGATTTGGAGACGACCGCTGGACTAGAGCCATTACCGACTGGATCCCATGGGATGTCAAAAGATCACGTGGCTGCCCACCTACAAGATGGTCAGACTTCCCTTGTCAAGACCCTGAAGGAATGGTTTGAGGCTCTTCATGTTCCTGAATCAACCAGATGCCATTGGGCTACATTGGCATGTGATAGGGAATGTTACTGGCGCCCGCTCTAGCAAATCGATGAATAATGGGATTCAAGTGATTAAAAATACCGTGACTTACGAAGTTGTCAGTACACACCGTCCCAGCGTTTGATGTTCCAGCACCACCAGTGTGACCTTCCCGCCACCAGTATCCCGTTTCCTTCCCAGTCCCAACCTGCCCCCTTGGGCATAGAACAGATTCTCTTTAATGGCTGATTCCAACAAAACATTAAGAACTGGCAACAGAATAACAGAATAATTAGAAAATAAATCAGTAAGAGCCAACTAATGATTGCTATATGATTTTTCACCTCTGTAAATAAGAAAATGAAACCATTTAACACAATATAATGAGATGCCTATTCTCATTCGTGACAGTTTTTCTTACAGCAGCCCAAGACCACTGACTCGATGACTTGGCTGGAATGCACCAGGCACAACCAGCTGATACCACCAGGATGGTGGATGCTGAAATACAGTAGGTATAATTGCTCTCATTTTGCAGAAAATAGGAAGGCACAGAGAGGTTAGGCAACCTGCCTAGGGCCACACAGAAATGGCTGATCTAGGATTTGAGCCCCAATACCTTACTCTCTCTTCTATTTCTCCTTGCTTTCTTCTCTGGCGTTTCCGTTTAAAACCCAAGCTGCTCCAGGCATCATGTCGCAGGAAGGACTAAGTCTTGTGGGCAGCACGGGATAGGGACTCGGCAATGTCTGTCTCCCGGTATGTGATCCCAGAAAGGAATCGAACAGAAAGCAGACACTGAGGTCTGCATGGCTCCAGACAGCAGAAACGCTCCCCTCTTTCCCAGAAAAAGAGCTACTTGGCCAGAGCGATAGTACAGAGGGTAGGGGCGCTTGCCTTTGCACGTGGCCAATGCGGGTTCAATCCACGGCATCCCATATGCTCCCCCCAGCGCCAATAGGTAACCCCTTAGCATTGCAGGGTGTGACCCGAGAGAGAGAGAGAGAGAGAGAGAGAGAGAGAGAGAGAGAGAGAGAGAGAGAGTCCCACGGATTCGTTCACCTTGCCCCAAGGCAATTTTGGAATGAAAGGACTCCCCAGATGCAAAAAGCCTGCAGGGAAACCAAGAATTCCAAAATGCCCCCCTGCCCCCCAAAGTTGGACAACTTTTCTTCCCTTCCCAAAGAAGTTATGAGCCTGGCCCTGAAGCTGGTTGATGCTCAGATGAATTCAACCCTGGGGAGGTGGAGGGAGGAGGCATGAATCATAAACGCATTATAAATAGAGACACAAATCAGAGCTGACATTTACTGGGGCAGAGACTTGGCCTGCTCAGGGCTGTATCCCCAGCACCTTAAATAGTGCATGACGCACTGGAGATGCACCCTGAAATTGGTTCCGTAAATCAGCGTGCCGACAGTGTGTGGGAGGCATACACACGTCGCGGCCGAAACTCCCACAGTAGCATCAGGAGGATCAGAGAAACATTGAGCCCCACTTTCCAGATGAAGAAACCCGAGTTCAGAGAGGCTAAGTGACTTGCTCCATGATGACCAGCTAACGATGCTACAGAAATAGTCTTCAAACCTCAGTGTCTGCGCAGAGCAGGGCTGTGGGTACACCCATGTGAGTACTGTGTATACAGGAAAATTGGGGAGGGCGAGGGAGCCAGTCAGGGCTTAGGAGGATCTTTTTTTTTCACACCCGGCAATGCTCAGGGTTACTCCTGGCTCTTCACTCAGGAATTACTCCTGGCTGTGCTGGGGTCCATATGGATGCCTGGGGTCAAATCCAGGTCAGCCCTGGGGTCAGATGCTTGCAAGGCAAACGCCCTACCTCCGGCCCGATAGGAGAATCTTTCATGGGGAGACAGGAGGGAATAGCAGGAGTGTACGCAAGGGAAGCAGGAGGAGAGCCCGGGCTCAGGGGATGTAGAGGAGGGACAGGGGCGGGTGAGGGAGGTGCGGGAGAGGCTGGAGGGGGCAGGGCAGGTTGTCATCTAGGGGTTCAGAGCCAGCTAAAGGCAGCAGGGTGTGGGGAGCTCTGTGGGGCTAAAACCCATTGGTAGGAATCACACAGTGGCGGGAGACACTTGCCTTGAGCCGAGGATAGGACAGTGGGTAGGGCATTGCCTTGCGATCTCCTGACTTGGGCTCCGTCCCCATCACCTTGGCGATGGCTCCCCGAACATCGCCAGGAGCGATTCCTGAGTGCAGAGCCCTGCATAAGCCCTGAGCTTGGCTGGATGTGCCCTCCCCACTAAAGGAGGAATATGATTTTTCCCAATAGATTGAATTCTGGCCCAAGCTCAGCATTAAATCAGCACGATTATCCTTGCCCCAAAGCCTAAAGATAAGGACAGCTAGACCTCATTGTCCCTCCCAAAGCCTAGGCCTTATTCTTTAAGTTAGCAGATAAGACTAGCGCCAGGCCTGGGGAGAAAGTTCCGAAGGCCAGGCGCAAGTTGCATGCAGGACGCCGGGGGCCTGTCCCCGCACCTTCTGATCCCCTGCACACCTCCAGGAACAACTTCCAGGCACTGAGCTGACAGTAGCCCCTAAGCACAGGCAGGTGTGGCCCCCAAAAATAAACAAACAAAAGCCAGAGTGTGCCTCAGAACCACCCACTGCCTAGCAGGCTGTCCTTCTGAAGAGCACCCCCACCCACACTCCTGCACCCTTTCCTAAAAAAACTGTTTTAACATGGATCCTCTGAGGCCTGAACTCCTGCACCTTCCGCTGCGGCTGGTTGCAAAATCCTGAAGTTGGTGCTATAGAGAGGCTGGAACATCCAATTCTGTCTCTCTTCCCAGCCTGGCCCCGGGCTGAGCCGGGTCCCTTGTCAGGGGAAGAGAGAGTGAACACAGACACCAGACCGGGCGTTTGTGTGAAGTGCCGTGGAGAAAGACAGGTCGCAGATTTTGTGTGTGTATCATCATGGTTACTTTCCTGGATTGGGGAAGAGTCAGGGATAGCTTTGATTTGTTCTGGTCCTTCCTTGGCATGCAAAGGCTTCAAAGGGGAAAGCCTGGGACCATCTCAAACCCCCTTGGATAATGTGTGCCGTTCCCCCAAATCCCCAGGTCTGGACTCCTAAAGCTCGGATGGTCTGTGGGTGCTTTGGAATTCAGGGAGGACCTGGGCCTGGCACCGGGCTGCCGTGTGCACTCCTTCCTGTCTCTCTGAGGCTGGCGAAGAACAGACCCCGCTCTGAGTGCCAGCAGGCTGGGGGTGTCGGCGCTCGATTTGCCACTGAGCTCCAAGCAGCGTCCGTCTTTCCCGTCTGAGCACTTATCTTTGAATGTTCCCTTGAGGGAAACTGAGGCTTTGCTCTTGATCCCAACTCTGCTGCTAATTTCAGAAACCTCTCCATGATATCTCATCCACTCCCTGAGACGCAAACCTGCAGCGCTTTCAGTCCTTGAGTGGACAGCGTCCCCCTGCCCCCAGGAAGGACATCAGGAAAAATGAACCAACTCAGCTCTGGGCCAGAGAGGCTGGAGAGAGAAAGGACCGGGTGCTCAGCGCCTCGCACATCAGTTCCAGGATTCTGCTTCCCAAAACCAAAGGAGACGAGCCCCAGAATCCTCGCTAGATCATAATGGCCGATGAAGGAGCTGGAGTCCAGACGTGAGGTTTGGGGGGAGCACTACCACCCCACGAATGAGGTTGACCCTGAAACTAAGTGCTTTGGGCAAGAAGCACTCGAATGAAAGACCAGAGAGCCCACTTAGAGCCCCCAGCTGGAGAGGACCCCCAAGACCTGCTTGTCTGAGCATAGGCAAGAACCTGGGGCTTGGCAGTAGACCACTTACCCTGGGTTCGATCTCTGGCTCTGGGGCCCCCCCATATGTATATGTATATGTATGTATATGTATATGTATATGTATATGTATATGTATATGTATATGTATATGTATATGTATGTATATTATGTATATATGTATATTATGTATATATGTATATGTATGTATATATGTATATATATTTTTAAAAGCACTTACTTGCTGCTGACGGAAGGGTCCTCTGGGCTCTGGGAGTTGGGTGGGTTCCTGGGGGTCTCTTCCTGCTGGGAGCTGCTGGAGTCAGACCTTGGGCTGTGGAAGAATGTGGACCTCACTCAGGCTGTTCCGGAAGGCCACTGGCAAGAGCGCAGGCTCGGTGCAGCACCTTCACAAGGGGAGTGGGAGAGCGACCCACAGTCAGACCCAGGCAGGGGGTCGCCCCTTCCTGACGCTCGCATGCTCTCGACGGACATCACGTCCACAGTGGAGGAGGAGGGGCCAGTAATCCCTGTGTCCACCCCGCCTGCCCAGTGAGTCACAGTCTGGAATGCAGAAGCACAGACTCCCCAGAGCCCCGTCACATCCCACTTAAGGGGCGCCACACGCAGAGCCCCCTCCGTGTTCTTTCAAACCCAGCCACTCCCACAAAGTAATGCACACACCTAAACAATAAAGGGGAGCACTGCAAAATCACCCCAGGGGGTCTGACTTCCCCGGAGAGCGGAAGCTTTGGGTGAGGCGCCCCCAGCTCCCTCCACTGTGGGACTCATTTGCTCATTCCTTCACACCTGTGCTGGGCGCGGGTCCATGGGGAGATGCTTCCGCCCCACCGTGTCTCATCACACCAGGGCCGTGACCCCCCCACGACCCGGCTGAGGCCCCCAGGAAGTCTCTCTCTGCAAGCTCTGGCTGCAGTGCTCCATTGCACCCTCTGGAGAAAGCATCAGCCTCCCAGGGCAACGGAGGAGGGAGGAAAGACAGGAGCGGGGAGCGGCAAGGGGCGACACTGAGAAGGGGCCCAAGAGGAGCGGGAGACTCAGACCCTGACCTTGTAGCAACCCCCAGACATAGACACACCTGGCGTCACCCCAACTTTTTTATAGGCACTGCTGAGGAGAAACCAGCTGGCTGGAGCCTGATGTTTTTAGAGCGAGACTGGGAGTGAGGAGAAGAGCCAGAGGGGCAGGCGTGGCCGACTTACCCCACCCAGGGCAGCAACCAAGGGTGGCAGCTACCAGACATCCAGGCACAAGGTGCTAACCTCCACCCAGGCCCTGGGGCGAAAGCACATCTAGGATAAAGCCCAGCTGGGCTCCCAACTCCCCACTCCACCATCCAGACTCTTCACAGTTAATTCTGACAAAGGTACAAAATAAAGCACCCCACCCGCCCACCCCGAGCCCCAATAGCCATAATTCACCTCATGCCCATTTTACAGGACAGGAAACTGAGTCCCAGGCTTCAGAAACCTCAGAATGCAAAGCCGCACAGTTGGATTTGGGTCATACCCAGCAATGCTCCAGGGTTACTCCTGGCCCTGCACTTAGGAATTACTCCTGGCAGTGCTCGGGGACCCTATGGGATGCCGGGATCGAACCCAGGTTGTATGCGCGTGAAAGGCGTCCACTGTGCTATTGACCCAGCCCCCAAAATGGTCAGATTTTGGTAGTTCCAGGCAGCAGGTCCCCGGCCTCTCCCACATCGCCCCAGAGCACCGGCCCAGCCTGTACCCCTCCAACCTGCCCCAGAAATGAAGGGAGAGAGGCCAGAGTGAGAAAAGGGCTTTACCAGGTCAGTGAAGGGATGCAGGGACCCCCCAGGGTCCTCCTCCAAGACGCAGCTTACAGCTTGGTTGCCCCCATTCTGCCCCAGTGCTCAGAAAATCACAGATCGCAGCAGATGCGGGTGGCAGGGCCTAGAGGCAGACCCTGGGTGCCCGTCGCCCCTGCCCTGCATCTCGGCCAGTGACAGGCATTCTTGATCAACAAGCGAGGAGGGGTGAGGAAGTTGGAAGGATGAACTTCTCCTTTGGAGCTGACTCAGTCACTTCCTGTCCTCAGGTCCCAGTGAGCCAGGGACGCCGCTGTGACCAACCCTCTGGAAGAGTCCAGGCATAAAGGCTGGCTTCTCCCCACCAACATCATGGGCATCATGGGCATCCTGTCCCCACCCCGCCCTGCAAGTTGCAAAGGTCTCGGGGTCACAGTGGCAGAGCTGGTATCTGGCTGGATACTAGGGGTGAGGGTAGGGTTTGGGGGACAGGCCTATGTGGGAAAGGGCCGTTTCACGGCGGCTGCATGGAGACGGGGCTTAATGGGCAGGCGGGTCAGTGTGGGGGCACGTGCCAAGGCCTGATCATCTCACAGCAGAGGGGTCTGGGTTTTCATTTTGGCGGGCTTAGGGGGCTACACTCGAAGTGCTCAAGGGCTTACTCCTGACTCTACGCTCAGGGATCACTCCTGGAGGGACTCGGGGATCCTATGGGGTGTCGGGTGCAAGGCAAATGCCCTACTACCTGCCGTACTGTCACCTTGGCCTTCAGATTCCAGAGGCAGACTTGGAGAGGGTGTCTG